>JAJEKB010019418.1:166420-200854 GCA_022393335.1 Macrotrachela quadricornifera
ATATGTCAAAAGGAAAATTATGAATGGATTTCATATAAAAGAAATGAATAATATCTCAATGAACATATAAATATGATTAGTGAGTTTTTAAAAATTTTATCTATTTAAAGCCATACTTGTTGTATAATAATTAAAAGATTTTAGTTTAAGATTGTAAGCGAGATAATAAAAGAAATTTTGTTACATGTATTTTTGATTGTCAGAATTTACATTTTCAATTCTTTCATCACTTAATATATTGTATTAAAAAACAAAATATGTAATGTAAAAAGCTTGAAAATTTAGAAAGTAATACTTATTTTAATTGTGCACTTTCTGTTTTTAAAAAGAAAAAAAAATTCTGTGCGATCGATTTTCAACGTTATCATACAGAATTTTACTTATTTCAAAAACAAAAGGTGTGTATATGTAAAATAAATTATTCGTTGTAAATTTTCACGTTGTATCTTATGGTATGTTTTATTTATGTAGAAGAAAAACTGACCGTTTTACAGTATTGATTCGCTTATGTCGACAAGTATTTTATGAGCAAGAAGTCTGAAAAAGTTTTGTATTAATGTTTTAAAGTATGAAATAATCGTCAAAGATTTACTTAGATATCATCTATATCAATCGTTTTGATCGATATTAAGACTAATAGAAGCTTTAGGTAAATTTATATAGTAAAAGTAAATAAAGCAGATCAGCTAATACAGCCCATAAAATTTGATTCGGAAAAATATCAAAAAAGAAATTTATTTATAATAAATCTAAAACATCAGAAACTGATTAATAAAGATTTCATCATTACGCGATTGATATCTGGTTAGATAATCTCAACTGTAATTAAAAGTAAAAATATCGAAAACAAAATAAAGATTGAAGGAGATTTCTACTTCTATAAATAATTAATGTCAGCATAACTGATATTAATGCTTGTTATAGAATTCTTCCAAATTGAAACGATCGTACATCAAAACTCGATGCAAGTTTTATAGATAATAAGATTTTCATCTAATCTCATCAACTCAAACGTTATTGAAATAGATTTGAATTCAAATTGAAAAATTCTTGTACTTGCGGATCTCTATCATTCGATCAACATATATATTTATATTAGTTCTATTTCTGTAAGACATTTCAATATTTATCTGTAATCTGAAATCATTTAAGCCCCTCCTCCTCAATCAAAAATCGATCTTAGTCCAAAAAACGTTCAAATAACCTGAAATTTTCAGCTTGATTTATTGACGTTTGACAGAGATATGAACTAAACAAGAATCAAAAATTGACTTTTGTTTTTTGAGGAGGAGGAAATCCTTAAATAAAATCCAATACATATGTTCTTTCATACATCCCACGCATACATATTAATAAATGCAATCATAAGTAGAAAAGATATTCCTAAACGTTTATTTATTTTCTCATCTAATTATTACAAAATGCTTTATTATTCTACTCTATAAATACTCATAATTTTCTTTTTTTTAGCTTGCTGGTGTTCGTGAAACTCAACAATCAAAATTAATCGATATTGATCAATTAAAGGTAAAATTTCCTACATGTTTTTTTATTCATCATAAAATATTCTATATATAGATAATGTCAAATGGTTTAATTGATCCTGATTGTTTAACTGATAAATTAATTGAAATGCAAGAATTAATGGATAATCAATGTAATGAATTAATCTCCGCACGTTCACGTATACATGAATTAATAAATCGTAATAAAGAATTAGAAGAACGTACATTATTATTTCAACATGATTTAACAAATACACATGAACAATTAATAAAATCTCAACGAGATTTAAAAGAATCTCATGCACAAAAAGAAGATCAAGAAGAACGTATATCAACATTAGAAAAACGTTATTTAAATATTCAAAAAGAATCAACACATTTAACTGAATTTAATACTCGATTAGAAAATGAATTATCTACAAAAGAAACTCAACTTCAACATGTATAAAAAATAAAATTTATTAATTTTTTAAATCAATTTTTTTTTCTTCTCTCTTTCTTATAGTCTGAAGAAAAATATCAAGCATTACAAGATAAATATGATTTATTAGAACAAAAATTTCAATATCAAAATGAATCAAATTCATCTATTGAACAAAATAATTTATCTCTATCATCAAATATAAATAATGAAGATAAATTACATCAACTTCAAAATGAATATGATGATTTAAAAATGGAATTAACACGAGTAATAAAACAAAACAAAAAAAAATGAACTTCATTATAAAATCTTTTTTTTTTTAAATTAAGGCTCGTCAACGTGAAAAAGTAACAGATGAACATAATATTCGTTTATCATCAACTATTGATAAATTACTTTTTGAATCTAATGAACGTTTACAAATACATTTAAAAGAACGTATGGAAATCTTAGAAGAAAAAAATAATTTTATGCAAGATAATGAAAAATTTAAAAAACAATTAGAAGATATACAAAATGAACGAGTAAAATAAAACGAACTTCCGCTTATATCTCCCTCCCCGAACATTTTCCTTTTGTCTACCCATTCTTTGGTTAGAAATAGTATGCAGATATAGAATACGTATAAAATCGAAGTATTTCAAGGTTGAATATTGCATAAAATTCAACTATTAATAACAAAAATCTCGAAATACTGTCTATTTATTCTGTATGTTCTATGTAAATGACCGGGGGAGAGGGAGTATAGGCTATGTCAAAAGTATCATTTTCTTTATTTTTTTTTTTACTTTTTCAGACACAATTATTAGAAGAAATAAATAAACTTAATATTCAACTTAATAATATGCGACAAGAATTACAAAATAAAAAGTTAAAATTCTTTGTACTTTTTTATATAAAAAGATTTTTTATTTTTAGTGAAACAATTAATAATACAAATTTATTAAATAGACGACAAATTTTAACAGTACCAAATGAAAATGATCATATATTTAAAGTAAATTTTATAATCTTCCTATAATATATATTCATTCATCTGTTTTATTTTTGTAAAGACATCTGAAGCTGATTGGGATACAATTGATCAAGCACAAGTTATAAATGATGTTCGTTTAGCATTTGAATGTTCTGATGTTGAATTAACAACTGATGATGACGATTCATTATATCAACATCATCATCCGGTGATAATAAATAATAATTCAACACATCAACATTCTAATGATGCTCAAACATTAGCTATTGTTTTACAAGAACAACTTGATGCTATTAATAATGAAATTCGAATAATTCAAGCTGAAAAAATAAATGCGGAATTACGTGCTGAAGTACTTGAATCATGTGTTGAAGATAATTCAATTTATCAATTAAATAATGATAATAAGGAATTAAATCATCAACATAATTCAATATCAAATGGAAATATAAAGAATTCTTATCTACGAAATTCATCACCTATTGAAAAAACTTTTAAATTTAATAATGTAAATATAAATATATAAAAAAAAAAATTTTTTTATTTTATTATAAACTAGGAATATGAACATACAATACATCGTCAATCTCCATATACATTTCATCATGATTATAGTACATCAACACGTTATATAAAATGTCAATCAAGTCCACCAGTAACTCCAACACCAATTAAAACAAATATACGAATAGCTACACCTCAAAATATATATCATTCATCTTCAACTATTCAAAATCAATATAGAATTAGTACAACACCATCAAGAACAAATACACAACATAATGATGATAATACAAAGTCTTATTAGTAATTTAAGTTTTAGAAAATTTCCTTTTTTTTTCCTTGACAATAGTCGAGATTTTTTTAAAAAGAATTTTAATAATTTTCATCCTTGGTAGACATGTAAAACTAAAGTTCGTTTTTTAAAGAACAGATCGAGCGTGAGATATCAAAAAATTTAAATGATTCCATGAATAAAAACTCATTTCTTTCTATTAGTTCAAATTCATCTACTACTTTTCAACTTCCATCATTATCATCAATAAACAATCATGATTTACCTAGTCCAATAAGTTCACAAAATTCTACATCTGGTGATGATAATAGTACTTACAATCGAAATCAACAACAACAACAACAACAACACAAGAAGAAAGGTATTCGAAATTCAATTGGACGTTTATTTACACGTAAATCAGATTTTACTGATAATAAATTAATACATGAAAATATTCATCCATCATCTTATATAACTCGTGGTAAATAAAATAAAAATCTTTTGTTTTTATTAAAAAAATATTTTTTAATTAGATAATGAAATGATTGAATCAACAACAGGTACATTACTTAGTTTAGGTCAAACTGAATTTGATCGACGTATAAAAAAAAAGTATATTAAATTAAAAATATTAAATTTCGAAATTTAAAATTTTTTTTTCTTTTAGACAAGAGTTACTTGAAGATGCTATACAAAATAAACGATCATTTTCAACATGGGATGGTGCAACTGTTGTTGCTTGGCTTGAGGTATTATATTTAATTATATAATCATTCTCACATCACTTTTAATATAAATAACATTGTATTGTTATCGTCGAACTGAATTCTATGTAGTTGATTTTTGGGCTAAAAAATGCGTTGATAATATGAGTTGTGAAAGATAAGACTTTGAAGAGCGCGTATTTGTCTTCGTTTTAATACAGCTTTGAAGACTTATAGTATTTTTATACCCAAACATTTGACTGCTATTCTCTCTTTCGATCATAATGGCTTAACCAAGATTTATTACCAGTTATAATATCAAATATGCGACAAGATTGATCTTCTTACTTGCGCTAACGTTTTCAATAATCAGTTAACTAATGCAGCGGTACTCACCGAGTACAATCTTTGCGTAGCATTTAATAATCATGAATAGTTGAATTGATTACTATGGTACTAATGCACAAAATATCTTCTATTTGTTGGTATAATACCAATTGTTTACTCGTTGATAGTTGTTCGAAGATGATCTGGATGGTCAACATCTTCAACATTAAAATTATTTTACTAGAATTCATAAAATCAGTTGAGGATTGTATGCATATAAGGCACTTCGTTCCTGTATTCTTTTCCCTGTATATCATATAAAATCAACAGATAATACGTGAAAGTCTAAAATTTTCCATATAATCCTAAGTACATCTAAGCATTATAGTAGAATAGATGCCCTGAAATTACAACTCCTATAAGAGTCGAGCGAAAAAAAATCTTTATAATGCCATACGTATTATTTCAACAACGATTTTTTTTTTAAATTAAAGTTATGGGTTAAAATGCCAGCATGGTATGTTGCTGCATGTCGAGCTAATGTTAAATCAGGTACTATTATGTCTGAATTAAATGATGAAGAAATTCAACGACAAATTGGTATTAGTAATCCATTACATCGATTAAAATTACGTTTAGCTATACAAGAAATATTAAATTTAACATCACCAAATGGTCCACGAACATCCGTTACTGTAAATTTATATTAATAAAAAAAAAAATTTTTTTTAAATATTCTTTTTATTCAAGTCATTAGCTTTTGGTGAAATGGATCATGAATGGATTGGTAATGAATGGTTAACAAATATTGGTTTACCACAATATCGTCCATATTTTATGGAATGTCTTGTTGATGCAAGAATGCTTGAACATTTAAATAAAAAAGATTTAACTAAACAATTAAAAATGATTGATAGTTTTCATCGGTAAAAAAAAAGCAATAACAACAAATTTTCTTTATTAAATAAAATCTTTTTATTTCTTGTTTTCAATAATTTAGAACAAGTTATCATTATGGTATAATGGTATTAAAACGAATAAATTATAATAAAAAAGAACTTGATCGAAGACATGAAGAATCTTTAAATAATAATAATAATCATCATGATGTTATTATATGGACAAATGAAAGAATTATACAATGGTTAACAACAATAAATGGTTTAAAAGAATATGCAAATAATTTAATTGAAAGTGGAATACATGGAGGAATATTTGCACTTGATGAAACATTTGATTATAATACATTAGCATTAGCTTTACAAATACCAAATCAACAAATAACAGTAAATAAAAAAGAAAATTCTTAAAGATATAATTAATAAATTAAATTTTATTTTATAGACACGACAAATTCTTGAACGAGAATTTCGTCTTTTAATTACTAATGGTACAGATAGAAAAATTGATGAAGTAAGTTAAATATTATTTAATTAAAATAAATATTTATGTAAGAATTTATTTTTCTGTAAGTTTTCAGCTTAAAAGACAGTTATTATTATCATGGTAAAAGAATTAATATTGTGTTTGTCTTGTGTGTTTTTATGCTTTTCTTTCCTGTTTTATCTTGCTTATATTGCTTTATTTAGTCAAGAAAAAGATCAGATATATATATATACTTAATATATTTTATCATCAGTCAGTTAAATCTAATGATAATTTCTGCTTTTTGTATGTTGAAAATTTCTCCGCTATTCTTTATTTAATTGAGGAGTGGTTTTAAAGATGAAAAGTAAAAAATATGTAAACAGTCTCAACAAATTACAATGAACAATTAGCCATCTAATTGATAGTTACTGAGTTCTAATCACTGAAGAGTCCGATATAGGTTAAGTTATAAATGTGGTTTGTTTAAGTTAAAATTTCCAATGTTTTGAATATAATCTCGATCTCATTTATCACCGTCCTAAATTTTTCCAATCTCTGAGAAAATCATTTCGGACTCTACAGTGATTATAATTCATGATAAAAGCTTATTAAAATTATGAGCTAGAATCATACTACAAAAAAAAAACAGTATTTATAAAGTGTTTTCGTATCTACATTAAGATAATTATGTTAAAGGCATTATTCTAGTCTGTTTTCATATGTAATTCAAACAGTAGAAAAATCACCGATTGATCGTTCGGTACAAAGTGTGCTATACCGGTAGTTTATATATATATTGCATGAAAAAGGGTGAATGCTTAAAAGGCTGTTAAAACCAGCAGATTGTACTGTCTACAAAGGTTAATTCGGTTGTGATTACGGGATACGTTTTCAGTATAAATGATGCTGTAAAATAATTTATTCCTAAAGAATATTGCTGAAACCGTTTTCTTGTTGTTTAGTTTGAATTTCTTTTAGTGAATAATTCAAAGTTGAGCAGAAAACCATACCCCTCAATCGTTCATAATTGAGATCGCGGTTCGTAGGAGCTAGTGTTGGTGTATCCAGAAGATTATGGAATGTGATTATATAAATCATAGCGGAGAAAATTTGAAAATACTAACAGTATAATATTTTATAAATCATCCATTATATAAAAACTATAGAAAATTATTTTTATTTATTTTTTCTATTGATTTAATACTTTATATTTGAAAAATATTCTTTTTTTAGAATGATCGATCAAAATTAAAACGTCATCCATCATTATTTTCTCGAAAATTAAAATTAAAACCAACCAATGGAGATATAACATATCATAATGGAACTGATATATCAAATACAATACAAAATGATGAATCATAAAATTCTTTAATTTGTTTTGTTTTTTTTTAAAATGCATTTGTTCAGATGTTTGAAATATTGTTTTTCTTATAACATCGAAAAATCTCAATTTTTACATGTGTGCATTTGTTGTCATATAAAATATCTATTTTTTTTCTTCTTCTTTGTGCTTACTTATCCGTGTGTGTTTGATCTCGAAATTTTTGTCTTTTATTGTTGGATGATTATGCAATAAATTTCAAATTCATTATTGATTGCTTTTTTTCTTTTTATAAATTATTGAGTGCAGACATATAGTAGATATGTAGTTTCTGTTTTTTTTCTTTTCTATCTGTCTCAAAAATAAATTAAATATTTTCCAACGAATCCTACCTGATGCTCATACATATTTTTTTTCATTTCGTTGATTATTTTAAATGCTTATCAATACATGTTTTCTTACTGTTTCGTTTTTTTTTTTGGTTTTATTTAATATTCTATTTCTAATTGATCTCATGTTTTGTATGTTATTAAATGTGTGAAAGAATTTTCTTTTATTGTTTTTGAATAATTGTTGTACTAATTTTTTCTTTTGTATGTATTGCTCTATTTGTTTTTTCGAGAGCATAATTGAAATTGAAGAAAATAAAAAGTACAAATAAAAGCCTATTGAAATATATCAGTCTGATATGAATTGAGATGCAAAATTTCGTTAGGATTTTTCTCAAAACGGTGGTCGCACGAAGCATCTCCAGCAAAAGTCAACTACAATACTATATAATATCGAATATTTTAAAACTATATGAATTCTATATTTATTATTATTATATTGATATAAGAGAAACAAAAGAAAAAAAAGATTTATCATACAAATGATACATCTGGACAAATAGAAGATACATTCATTTTGTTAATATATTGATTTGGTATATCATATAATGGTGGAATTATTTGACGATTATGATATTCATCTATATGATATTGTTCAACTAATTTATTAGCTGAAATAATTGTTGATTGAAATGGTGAATGATTATCAGATATATCAGAACTTCCTGAATAACCTTCATCATCACGTATTGGACTTAATGATGATAATGGTGGTGATGGTTTTTGTATTAAATATATTGCTGTTGCTCTTGCTGATGATAATGATAAATCATGATCATCATATACTTTCAATTGTGATACATCATGTTCTATTTAAAAAAAAATTTTTTAATGGATGTAAATTCATCTTTTTTTTTGTTTCTTTCCGGTCATTGATTTCTAAAAGGTAAAAGAAAGAAAGAAAGTGCACTTACTATTATAATGACATTTATTGTCTGTATTCGTGTCATTGATTGATAAAGATGATGCTTTCTAAAAGACAAGGAAAAAAGTGTTTATCAAGGTGTAATATCTAATGAGAATTTTTATGTATAATGCTTAATTGTGCGATGGATAACTATCTTCTAACTTTGTCCGATTAGGCTGAAAATGAATAAAACTATCTCACCTGTTTTTCATGACATAATTGATTGAATTTATATCGTTTTTGTTTAATAATAAATATAATACTAATGATTATTGCAGGAACGAATAAAATTCCTAAAATAATAGGTATAATAATATTCCATTGTGTTTGTGTATATGTTAATAAATGTTGTTGATTATCTTCAATAATTTCAAGTAAAAATGTATCTTGATAAATAATATCTTGTATAAGTTCAATATTAAATAAATATTTTCCTTTAGGTGCTTTTATTAAAGGTATAATTGTACAATTTGATAAAAGTTGAAAATAATTTTCAATAATTATTTGTGAATGACAATATGTTGAATTAAATAAATGTATAAAAAACAAATTTTTTTGATTTATTATTAATGATTTATTTATTAAAAATGGTATATTATTATATTGATCAAGTATTCGTATAAGAAATTTTATTTTAATTGAATTATTTATATAAATATATATTATATAAATACTTTGTTCAATTCGATTAAATTTTTTAATTCCATATAAATCACCTGTAGTTGAATTAATAAAAAAATTTTTTGTATCATCAATAGAATAAATATTATTTTGACAATATTTATTTTTTATTGTATATATTAAATAAATTTGATTAAAAATATTTTCTTTTACATCAATAATAGAATTCATTTGATAATATGTTAAATTACATAGATATTCATTTGATTTCATTAGAAATTTATATGATTGATTTGTACATAATAATGGTAAATCATTATCACATGAATTTAATAATAAATAATAATAATCTTCATATATTAATTGTGAATTATTTTTTGTTGATAATATATAAATTAAATCATTTTTATATTGTCGAATTAATTGAATTTGAAAATGTTCTGTATCATTTATATTTAAACTTAAATTTTTTGTTGATTCATCTATGTCTTTTATATTTATTGTTGCAATTGGTGTTGAATATGTATTTAAATCATATTTTATTATATTTTTATCATATAATATTGATGAATATAAAATTAAATTTATTTCAGGAGAATTATCATTTATATTTAATATATATATTATTAATTCACTAAAACATGGAGCAATTATTGATGATGAACGAGCTTCAATTGTTAATTTATATATTGAAGTTGTTTCATAATCAATTTCATTTAATAATATTAATTCACCTGTATGAGAATTTAAATAAAATGTTTTATTTGTATCACCATGAAGTTCATATTGAACAGATAATAATGGAGATGAAATAGCTTTTATTAAAGCAATTCTCGTATAAATTTGTGCCGATTCAGACACAAAAATTTCATAAGAATTACGTTCAAAATAAAGATATATTGCATTAGTAAAATTTATTATAATTAATAAATATAAGAAAATCATCTATAAAAGAAAAATATTTATATATTTTACTATTCATTAAAGTTATTTAATGATGATCGATAATTATATGCTATGATTGGACATATTATTTATTAGAAAAAGAAAGGAGATTATAAATTTTAAGAATAAAAATACAATAGAATATTTATGATCTGATTAATAAAATGATATTTATATAGGAAAATAAGGTAAATGATAAGTATTGATCAAAGATACATAATGAACATATTCAATTGATTTTATATAGATATATAAGAAAGAAATTGGGTACTTCTTTTTGATCTACTTCATTAAAATAATATAATAGACAATGGCATTTACGTTTATTTTTTCTTCATAATTGATGATGATAAGGTTATATAGCTCAATCTAATCATCAGGAGGTATACTATATATTGATCTATTTCTATTCGGTTTAAAACTAATGACTAAATAATAAATTTCTAGAGAAACTTCTATATATACTTATCTTGAATATAATCATTTAACAAAAGAAAAGATGTATTGTATTTGTAACTATGACCTACTATCAATTAGGTATAATATTTAAAAATCTCAAATGTTTATGTGACCATGGCACTAGTATAGACGTGATCTTAATCGTGCACTTTGTCTTGAACAACAACGTGAATAGGATTATGAATCACTTTATGTCTATACTAAACGAGACAAAGTAGCAGTTTGCACCTTTTCTCCTTTTTTTTTCTTTTCTCTATTATGAGGTCTCCTATTAGAATAATTGTAATAGAAAAGAAAGAGACACAAATGAATTTTGTTGAATTATACATTAAAGGCTCAAAATAAAAAAGACACTCGTAATCTCCTAATGATGATAATGATGTGTGAACCTTGTATATGTCCTACAAGTGTGCATATATACTCGTAATTGTTTAATAAAATAAATAAAAGATATGTTTTATTTTAATTATTTGTGTATATTTTTTTTTACTCTAAATAATTTATAAAATTGATTAATAAAATATTAATTAAAACAAAATAGTTCAGAATCTTTGTTTCTTATCAGGAATTTTAATCATAATCCTTTTCTATACGTAAATCATTCTTATGAATAGAAAAAAAGAATAAATTTTGTATATTTTCATTTTATTTTTTACTGTCATTCGCATAGAGTCAGCTGGAGTAAATCAATTATGAGTTGCAGTAGTTTGTCTTTTTTTCTTTATAATTTTTTTATTTTTTATCGAACAAAAACGTTTTTGCTACCATCTTGTAGAGTAGACTCTACTCTACAAAACTGTGTTTTTAGTTTTTCAAAATACTTTTCGGGAACGGATCTACCTTGTTTTTTCAAAGTGCTTCTTTCAAATAATTGAATTACCCTACGACGATTTCAAGAATTTTGTATCAGTGGAAATCACTTTCTGTCAATTTAATAGAAATTAGTTTGATCCGTTATATATCCATAAAAATAAAAAGCCATAAGAAATCATTAAAAAAGCATTGTCACTGTTGGAAATATTGATAATTATTGAAAAAATCGAAGAAAATCAAGAAAAGTTCTTGGAAATTAATAGAAAGCAGAACTTAACATCTACCTATTTTACTGATGATTTGCTGTCATTTGAAATTGTTCCATCATTTCTAGTGATCTATGTTTACTTTTACTCTTTTTTTCGATTTTTGATAATTTTTCGTCACTTCAAATGATATATGGTGTCTTGAACACACATATGTTTATTGCCTGCAATACATATTGCTAAAGCTAACGTAATGGAACTTAATCAAATCGCTTGGTTGAGAGCTTCCTAAATAACGTATTTTATCTATTCATAAATCGATGAAAAAAGCCATTCAAAAATGATCATAGATGTAAAATTAGAAAAATCTCGATATGTAGCGTCTAGAAAAATTTGTTTACTGAGCAGCGTATCGTTGTCAACTCTCACTCTAGCAATCGTCACGGAATTTCGAGAGGCTGACATAATCCGTAAGGAGTCGCAAACAACTGAAATAAAGAACAAAAAATTTCCTCAAATGGTTCATCTAAAGAGTCTTCGCGAAAGAATTTCTCGTAAATCTTACATTTTCAGTGACTTTTCTGGCTCGCTAATGATGATTCTCATACAAGAATTAGCTAGAGTATATTGTAAAATTTAGTGAGACCACGATGCTTAAAAAATATTTAAAAACTTCGAGAAATGATACTACGGGAAGTGTCGCATGCTATGACTTCTAGCAACTGCTTATGTAAAATTTTATCTTAACTACATATTAAAACTAGTATTTGATTAGATTCCTTCGCGCAGATTTATGTGGTTATAATATAGGATCGAGAAACAATGAAGTTATGGGATTGTTTAAAGTTGAAAAAGATTTAGCTGATGGTCTTTGAACTAAAAAGGAATATATGGGCTAGGAGTATATTTATATTTAGTAATAGGTTAAATAAGGATACTGTGCTTCGCTTTGTTCATATTGATTATTACTGATGATGATAAGAAAATATCTTAAAACTGCTCTAGGAAGATATTTGACATTTGGTAGGTCTTCGCTAAGAAGACGTTTTATATGATTCTGTCACACTATTAGACAAGCGAAGGATGAATTCTGATAAATCTCAAGAATCATCGTAACAATTAAAAGAAGTATGAGCTACCTTCTCTCCTACTTATTTTTTATCTACATACATTTCTTTTGTTTAATTTTGAATCCAGACATTCAGTTCGAATACTATAAAAATTTGTTAAGGTTTCTGGCTCTTTTATTGAATATAGTACAAAACGAAACTACCAAAAACCATTATCAATAATGGTACAACTATATGGACAACTTTCACCTGAATGAAAGACGAAGAATATTATGCATTCTATGAATCACTTAAATTACAACAGCGAAATCATCTCAATCTGATCTTGTGATGGATTTGTTTTGTTAAAGATATCATATACATGGTTATTTACTTCATTGAATAAACATATAAAAAATATTTTCTATATTTATGAGTAAATATATAACAGATGTATAATAAAAGGTTTTATTATCAGTTATTAAGATTCATTTATTAGTTATGAAGAAAAAAGTACATTAGCAAAGAAAAACTAATCTTTAAGAAAAATAATGATATTTATTATATTAAGTGTTAATATTCCACTTGTGTGAAATTGAGATAAATATTCAAGGTGGGTAAAATCGATTGTGTGTACAAGTATAAATCTTCACTAATTTTTCCAAGTTTCACTATTAATAACGTCGAACATCTTTCTAATAGTAATAATAGCTCACTAACCTTTGTAATGTTCATACAATGGTCTATTTGATTTCAGATTGAATTCCAAAAAAAAAAATTCAATTCAATTCAAAATGAAATTGCAAGGGCAATGAGACTATGGGACTATATGGGACTAGCATGGGACTATGGCACTATGGGACAACATGGGACTAACATGGGACTATGAAATTTCGTCGTCCCATAGTCCCATGTGGTCCCATAGTCTCATGTAGTCCCGTAGTCCCATGTTGTCCCATGCTGCCCATGTTAGTTCCATAGTCCCATGAAGTCGCATAGTATGTTGAAAAAGTTGGGGTAAATTTTTTCGTTTTCGAATTCAATCTGAAATCGAAAAGACCACAGACTCGTAATGTTGCATTCAATGCATTCAATATTCGAAAATGTTTTCACTCTCATAATAAATGCTTTATGTTGATCATATTTATGAGTAAAATACCGATCACACGAAAAATCCAATTTAATAATCTTTGTATTAAGTAAATCATGTAATTCATGATTAAATAACAATTTGAATAAAATATATTTTTCAATCGTTAGTGAGTCTACATTTGGTAATTCATTTAAGAGTTGTAAAAATAATGATGAACAGAAATTATCTTCAATTCGTAAATGTTTGACTTTTGATGTGTTAACAATACGATGAAGATCATCAATATATTTCAATGTTCGACCCGCAGATGAACAAGATATTGTTAATGAAATAATATTTCGAAAATACAATTTCTTTTTAATTGATCCTGTGCATATTGTCAAATCCATCACATTATCAAATAAATTTAAATAATTGTATATTCGAACAGATTTAAACATACTTAAATCTAAACTATATTCTTTTCTTATAAAAGGAGTTGTATAAATCAATAATGAATATCGACTAATTTCATAATTTATATTCCATTTATGTTGAGACCAAAACTGAGTTTGAAATGATTGAATTTTAATAAATTTTTCATCATATGAATCAATATCATTATAATGAAAACAAAATTGAAATATCTGTAAATTTATTAATGAATATTCAATAATAGATTGCCAGAGATTAGCATCAATCATTTGAATTCGAGAAGATGATATAGAAAATAATTTTAAATTTGTCATTTTATTTAATAAGAATTGAAGAAATTTAAATTTTATTTGACAATCATTAATAATGAATTGTTTTAAATTAATGGTATTAATATCAATAAAGATCCATTCATAATTTCTATTATCATCAATAACATTTTGTCATACAAATATTGAATTTTTAATTTTTTTAATACTGACGTACATTGAAATACTTTAACTAAATCTTCTATAGTAGAATTATTTAAATGTAAAGATATAATCAAGGATATTGTTTTATGGATTACTCTTGAGAAAAAGTTTAATTGAGATATTGTTAATATTCGAACATGTGATTTTGATATAGCATCCATTAGTTTTGTATATCCATATTCTTGACATGTAAATGCAAATGATTTTAAACTTGATGAAAATGGCAACATAGTTAATAGTTGTTGAACGTTATTATTACTTAAATCGATTAATGTCAATGACTGAAGATTAATAAAATCATTGAACGAAAATTTTGAAAGAAAATTTTCAGTTTGATCACATGTTCCATCATTAGATAATTGTAAATAAATAATTCTTGATTTTATTTCAACATTTGATGATATTATTTTACAAAAACTATTAAATGAAGATCTTTTAAATTGTCGAAAACTGAGATATAATTGAATATTTCGAATAAGCTTTGAAAATCGATAATTCAATTGATCAAATGAATAAAATAAATCCGGTGCATTAAGATATTGAAAACATTCCATAAGATTTTCATTTGGCATTAATTCAAATTTCATATTGATTGATATTGTCATTAATATACAATAAAAGAGTTGTTTATTTTTCTACATTAGTTATATATACAAATGTTCTTTGTTATGGTTTAAATGATTCACAGTATATATAAGATCGGTAAAAGAAGGAATGGAAGATAGAATCTATTGAATTTATTCTTTCAAACTGTTCATAAACCATTTAATGGATGTAGTTGTTTAATTTATTGATATTATTTCATGAAGAAGTAAAACATGAAGAGAGTAAATAAAGACTGATTAGTCATACGATTATATATCTTAAGGGCCCCCCCCCCCGGGTCAAAAAAATAATTTTCGTCAAAAATATCGATTTTGAGATTTATACATAATTAGATAGCCCGTAGTCTGTACTTTCGAATGCACTATGATTTATTGGTTTTCTGATGGTTTTTGAGGGTTTTATAACGATTTTTCCGAAACGCCTAACACAGAAAAATGCTTAAAGTAAAAATTTGTTTTGCGTTTTGCTCGAAAGTGTTTTTTTATGTTTTATCTGTCTGTACTTCCAAGATTTCTCCACCATTTCGAATGCTAGAAAGCTCGGAAAAGTTTTAAAATGAAGCCAAAGCTCAGCGCTAGAGCATATCAAAGCCAGAATTTTTGTTTTCAATTTAGTTCCATATGAAAAAATCGAGTTTCCTAAAAAGTTAACCTCGAGTTTTTTCAAAAACCTTTTTAAAAAAAATTTTTTTTTTTTTTTTCAAAAAACCGGCTTTGATACGTTGTAGCGACAAGTGTTCTGGACATTCTGACGCTATCCCGAGGTCGATATCATTAAAACTGAGAAAAAAATCTTGGAATTACGAGCACCTACTTTTTGACCCTTAATATAAGGATAACTCTCGTAAAACTCAATATTATGAGCTCAATTTTTTACTGAAGACTATGCAAGGTTAGATACATATTCAGTAAAAATTTCATTAAGATTGGATGCTCTGGAAAAAAAATAGATTTTTGACCCGGGGGGGGGGCCCTTAACACACTCAACCCGATGTGGCCCACCGGTGGGCTACACTACTTTCTAACAAAATATCATTACAAGGAATTTTGGTTTTTTGAAGACAAAAAATACACAAATTCAAATAAGCTTTACTTTTCAGATTGTAGAGCTTTTCACGTTGCATCTTTTGGTATAATTCGCTTTCTTAAAAAACAAACTTTCGAAATTAAAATACAAGATGCAAAGTTCAGTCAGTCACTATGGATTCCATCGGTGAAATTTATCGGGTCGAATGTGTTAAAAAAATATTGATCATTTTCATACATTTTCTTGAAAAATTTAACTGATGAACCAAATGAAAAATTATTGGCTCGTGCAGTTTTCAAGATGATGAAAAATATTTCAAAAGAATTCAAAATCTTTGTTTCTTATCATGAATTTTAATCATAATCCTTTTCTATACGTGAATCATTTTTATTAATAGAAAAAAAAAGAATAAACTTTTGTATATTTTCATTTTATTTTTTTACTATCATTCGTATATATGTATATTACGAACAATATTGATATAAATTAAACAATAAATATACTGAATTTAAGAACAGTAAAAATATCAAAATATTTCAGTATTTATTATGATTGATCATCATTAGTTGAAAATAGTCAAGGAGATGTTATAGCAGCTAGTAATTGGTTTCAACAATTTGATTTAATTGTTTTTGGTGATGATATATGGAAAAAAGATCATGATGATCATTTAAATACGAAGATAATTGCTAATGAAAAACGAGTTTTTGTTCATATTGATTTCGGTGCTACAATACAAAACTTAACATTAGCAGAAAATGTGTGAAGCTATTAAAGGTTAGTTAGCAATAGGTGCTAATGTATGTATTTAGCTAAATATTCTCCTAATTACTTTAATTTTCTATTAAAAAAGGATATTTTTAGGGATGATACTGGTTGTGATTATGATGTTACACGAGAATGTCAATCTGAAAAGAATGATTATTTTCATTCGTTAAATTTAAATGTTATAATGATATATTTTCTGGTGAAAATGTTTGAATGAATTCCATAAATTATAGTGGACATAACAATATGGCAAAATGATGATATTATAACCAATGTAGATAATACACATTTTTTCACGTTCAATAGAATCATGAATATTGAATGTTTATAGGAATCGTTCAACATAGGACTATGGAATACTTACTAGTATTTTATGAATAAATAATATTTATTTGAGATGTCAAAGATCAATAGAACAAAACTTCCTTTTTTAATGAAAAAATATAGGTCAGAATAAGAGGAAAGATTTTTTAAATTATTAAAACAATCTCTATAAAAATAATAGAATCTTTTTAATAATTTTTCAATTTAACTAATCCTACATTTGAAATATATTATATTTTCTTTACAATATTTATTTAATAAATACAATAATACATATATCTGACAGGTAACATCCATATGAAATCCAATGATATATTTTTTTTATGACTACATCTTCTGATTAGAACTAATCGATTTAATACATTGCGTAGTATTACAAATTGTGATAACGAGGAAGACAAAAAAAAGAAGAAGTAAGAAAGAAATATACTACTTTTTTGATTTTGAAATTTTTTTTTATTATATGTTATATGAAATCAAATCCGTACTTATATTTCATCAAGATAAAAATAAAACATTACATAAGCAAACAATAATAAAGGATAAAAAAAAACGAAAAATCTATATACATTTATTCAAACAAACAATTGTTTAAAATGAATGAATTACATATAGGTGATTATATTATTAATGCAGACAATTGGAATTTTACACAACAAATTGATTATCCAATAAATCAAACTCAATTTATTGAATTATCTAATGTTCATCATGATATTCCTATAACTAATGAAATTAATTCTAATACTTTCAATCTTACTACATCACCAACAATGATATATGGTGTACAATTACCACAAAATTCTTCTTCAGATTTACGGTTAAATAAATTTTTAAATTTTAAAAATAAATAATATTTATTTAGATTTCATACTATACCAAATGTAAATTCACCAAAATATCAATGGTAAATTTTAAATATAATTTTATTTCTTTTTTTTTATATAATATAATTTAGTCTTGTTTGTAATGATTTTTCAACTTCACATCATTATGGTGTTCGAACATGTGAAGGATGTAAAGGTTTTTTTAAAGTAAATCGTTTTTTTATTTTCTATTTAAAAAAAAGAAAAATTTTGTATTTTATTAATTCAAAATAATAAAAAAAAAAAGTCTTTCTAGAGAACAGTACAAAAAAATGCAAAATATGTTTGTCTATCCGATAAGAAATGTCTTGTTGATAAACGTCGTCGTAATCGTTGTCAAGTAAATAAAAATATTTTATTTTATTTTTTATTTTTATTTAATTAATTCATTTTTAGTGGTGTCGATTTCAAAAATGTTTAGCAGTTGGTATGATGAAAGAAGTTGTTCGTACAAATGAATTAAAAGGACGTCGTGGAAGATTACCATCAAAATATTTATCAAATAATCTTGAATATCAAACTACTAAAACTGAATAAATAAATATGTAAGAAAAGGCAAAAAAAAAACAACAAATGAAATTTATTAAATAAAAACAGTACAATTTCTATTTATTATTTATTCCAATGTTATATACAGGAAATTTAATAATATATTTCTTTTTTTATTTAAAAAAATTTTTCATACAAAAATACTTCACCTTGACATAACAGGAAATTAGGAAAAAAAAAACATATAGAATATAAATCATGATTGATAATCTTATAACGTTTGTATATCAGATTATGAATCGATAGGTTTTTTTTGTATATTGAAAATATTGATAAAGAAAAAATATCTATAAATAGTATGATTAACGTCATTTGATGCTTGAATTTCTTCCGTAAGTTACATCTTTTTCAAGAAAATTAATTATATAAATTGTTAAAAGATTATAAATTTAAACATAAAATATTTTATATTATCTAATTAATATAAGAGATACACTACAAGAATTTGTACTTATCCAGGTCGGAGAGAACGGTGGGAAAACGATATTAAAACATCGCCGTAATTCGGCAACCGAGAAATGTATAGAAATAAGGTGAAAACCGGTGGCCGTTTCCGAAGGTCGGAATGGACGTCCTGGGTAACAATTTTTTTTATAGAAATATTTTTATTATAAATGCACATATGTTTTTCTTTTAAATCTACGCTTTATTAAAGAAATAAAATGTAAAACTTTTTTCATTATAACTTTTAAGGTCTCATAATATTGTTTTTTATTCTGTTATTAAGCAATAAGAAATAATGTTCATATCAGTAACGTAGTTATATTCTTTGTCTATAGTGCATGATAAAAATATTATCTTTTATGCGATCGACGTTATTATCGAGGGATATGAGTGGCTCATATTACATTCATCTATATCTTGCAAGTAGACGAAGAAGAAGAAAAAGAATAAATCATCTATTAGTTTTTCATACAAATAAATAACAAAATTTATTTGAAAGAAAAATAAAAATATAGACAAACATAAGAATTTTGTTTGTTATTAACAAAAGAACATGGTGATATATATTCATTATTATTGATTGAATCCTTATTGATGATTTATGATTACAATGTCGTTTATACATAAATTATTACAGATGCCTGTGAAATAAATGAATACGAACAATTATCGATTTTAATAGATTTAAAAAAAAAATCATTTTCCTTTTTTTTTCGTATTAAATATAAACTGACTTTTTTTTCTTATGATAACGAAAAAAAAAATAAGTACGTGTTTTGATCGCCTACAGTATTATTGATGATGTCAGAATGAAAATTCCGTTTTATTGGCATTTTTAGCATATTGTAACATTACGTCATTACTTTTCAATTCTGTGATTTTCGTCGCCGAATATGAATAATATAGTCATGTCAATAATTGAAATTACAACAAGGTAGAACAGACATATAAATAATATCGATATAGGCAAGCAATCATTTCTTAGATTTTCTATAGGATCATAAAATTGTTTTTACTTCCTATTTTTTCTTTCATGTTGTGCTTTAATTATGTCAAAAAAAAAGGATTGAAATAACAAAAAACAAGGACTTTAACCCCAAGTAAGACTAAATAACACATACGAACAGAAGCACATGGTGTTTGGCAGATCGCCACTTTGCTTTTTTTTTTCTTGTATATTGAATGAGAGAAAAAGCAAAAAAAAAAGAAATCTAAAGACATTCAGAGATTTTTTTTTTCTTTCCACCTTCCAATAACTATTTTTTTGTTTGTCAGTCTCGCCGTTCTGTACTCACTTTTTTCTTCAAATCTTCTCGTTTTTTCTTATATATTGTTATTGTCGTCATTATTAATGCTCATCTTCTTAGATTCTTATTTTTTTTTCTTCTTCGTCTTTTTTTCTTCTCGTATATTCTAACTGACTAACTATAGAAAAACGTTGATTTTGATTCGTTAACTAAATGAGAGAAATCAACAACAAACAATCTGTTTATAATTTTAATTATAAGTTAAATAAATATTATATAAAACTAAAGAGTGCTTAACTTAAAGGAAAATAAATTGATCACAATAAAAATTCGACCTTGAGAAAATTCATGATGAATTGGAAACAAAATTACTCAATATTCAAATAGTGTTCAATAAATTTATATTGGAAATAATGGATTTGTTATTGAGAGAAGAGCTAAAAATGAAGGAAAGTATTGATGTAACAGGATATACTTCTATTACATTTGGCACGTTTCTTCGATTAATCAATTCGTGATCATACATAAATATATAAATAAACATTTATCATAAAGAAAAGTTTTTTTTTTTTTTTTTTTCTTCTCTAAGAAATATTTCCAAATGAACTTAATAGTCAAGATTTTTTAATAAATAAATAAATAAATAGTTTATTATTAGAATAGAGGTCATTATGCCTCTTTGTAAAAATTATGCTAATGATCGTGGTATTCGTTCTCTTACTCTATTCATTGATGTGAGTAAGAAATAAAATGATTAGTTATTAATTAAGTGAAATTAATATATAATATAGATAAAATAAAAATTGTTTTTTTATTAAAGTACTGTCATATGTTCTTTTAATATGATTGTTTGCTTTTTTATTTTATTTTAAGTTTAAAATAATAATTAAATGTATGAGGACAAGTACATATTTTTTTATAGCTATAACTATTATTCGATGTGCAACATTGTAGAAAAAGAATTTTTTCTTCTTCTTCTTCTTCTTCTTCTTCTTCTTCTTCTTCCTTTCTTTTCGTTCTTCTCTCATATTGTTAGACGAAGGCAAGTGAGGCTTTTTGATAGTTTTGATCGGTTACATTTTCTCTTTCTCTTTTCTCTTCTTACTCAAGAAAGAAAGAACCAAGTGACAGTGACATATCGACGCTTAGAGAAAGAGAAAAGTACTTATCTAAGAAAGAAAAGGGGAAACATCTACTACTCGCACCATCAGATAGATGCTTGTCTAGTGCAACTGATTCTTTCTCTTTCTCTCCTTTTTTTTCTGTTCGTTCGTTTATGCTACTGCTGTACGACGTTTTGACGTGTGTCTTTTTTCTTCGGTTTCTCTTTTTCTCTCGTCTGTTATGTTTGGTGCTGTCTCCTTCCCTCTTTCCCTCTCTCTGTTGCTTACAAGCTCGATTATTACTCTTTTTAGATGATTTAGTCGATTATTTTCTTGTAAACTAAACAAGTTGTTCATCAATGGGTGATTGGCGAATTCATCAACAAGCACAACAACAACAACAAAGAATGACTATGAATAGTATTGGCCCAATTCATAGTTATCATTCAATACGTTCAAGACCTACACCATATAAAATCAATGAAATAAAACAAACATATCCATATCAACAATCATCAACAATATCAGTTAAAACTGATTTAAATCCTGTATGTTAAAATATTTCTATAAAAAAAAACTTTACACTAAAAATAAATTCTTTTTTTTTCTTTGTTTCTAGAATGTTTATACTCCACTCCCATATACACCTACACAATTTGAACAAATTCATCATCAACAACGTATAATTACAACAAAATCTATTCCCGGTTCAATATCTAATTATCATTCTGGTCATCAACCAATAATATCATCACAAACACGTTCAATGCCATATTCATCATCTTCTATATATGCACATTGTTCTAATTCAGTTAGTCAATGTACTCAACATATACATTATCCATCGCAACATCATACATATTATCAAAATCCTTATCAATCACAATCAATATCTTATCAACAAAATACAAATTTAATTAAATATGATACAATTAAAAATGAAAATCAATTCAAATTTGACGAAAATTTTTCATCATCTACATCTTATCATCCAACAATATATACAAATTCATATATATCCTCACAACAATTACCACCACCACAATCAACATTATCTATTTCACAAGAATATCAAACATATCCAAATCAATCACAAATATTTCCTAGTCCATCAAGTAATCCAAGTACACCATATCAAGGAGAATTTAATGGAAATACTGAATTTGGTGTACCATATCATCAAGGTCAACCAAGTTCAGTTAATTCATTAACAGACGCACTTTGTCCAAATGGAGATACAACTGATCGTCAAATGACACCTGGACCACCAGTAAATTTATTTTTACAACAAAAAAAAATTTTATTTTATTTTATATATTTCTTTTTTTTTTAAAGAGTGTTGGTACACCTCGTGTTTCACAACATCAATATACTTTTCCACAAACACCATTAACACCACCAACAACATCAAGATTATCAAATGAACAAAATATAGATGAACTTACAGCATTTCTTCAAGATCCAATAAATATTTATTTAACAGATGATTTAACATCTGTAAGTTTTTGTTTTTTTTAATATTTTAGTTTTTATTCGAAATATTTTAAATAAATATATTCTATATTTTAGACACTTCTTGATGATATTGAAATATTAGCTGATACATATTTAGGTGAAGGATTACGAGACAATGAACAACAATCAAATATTGACAATAATGTTGATTATGATATTATTTTAAATTATCTTTATTCGGATGATCTTATAAATACGGTGTGTAGAAATTAAAACAAATATTTTGATTTATTTTAATGTGCGATTGTTTATTTGCTTTTTCTGTTTAATTGTATATAAATACAAAACAAAAAAGAATTCTTATTTATTGTAAATGTGCTAGAGTTTGTCTCTTTTTTTCCTCTCTTTATTATTACTATTATTATTATTAATGTTTTCTCTTGTTGAAAAAAAAGTATTTTCGTATTTAATAAAAAAAAAACTAATTCATAAAAATATTGATTTTTTTTCAAAATTAACGTACGTGTTCTGTTTAAATGATATCAAGATCAAGATAAGTTATCGTAATAAAATGCTTCATTTTAGATAATCGACATTTTGAAAAGGTTTGTAGAGCTATGCGGAGTGAATCCAGAAATTTTTTTTCGACTTTTGTCTTTTTTGCTTTATATCTTCGTCATTTTAGAAGATAGAAAAAAATGTTCTTCACATTCATTCAAAAAGAAAGCGGGTGGACAATTTTTGAATAGCTTTTGATAGGAACAAGCTAGAGAGCTGTTGTTTCCACCATTGGAAAGAGATTTATCCAGCACATCGATTCATATAAAATTGTTGAAATTTATTGCATAAATAACTAGTGATCTACAGTCATCTTGAAAGAGTAGACTGTTGCGATATGAAGATAAGATATATCTTTAACTTTGAAGAGTGGAGTAGAATTGCCAGCTGACGGGCTACAAATCTATGAAAAGCCGAAACTTTAATTTCAATCCGTTTAGAAGTTATGAATCAAACAAGAATGACAATTGACCAAGTTTTTTTATTCATTTTATCTTGCGCAAAATATTTTTCAATTATTATAAATGATGTTTTTGATCATGGCGAGTCAATTGGTAATATGTATTTTGCTATGAGACAAATTATTTTCTATCGAAATATTATCATAGGCGATTTTACGATATTGCTTTCTTATATTACTATCTTGTTAATTTGAAACACATACACTATATTTCACAACCACTTATAACCAAAAGCAACACATTTAGGACTATATATGGATTGAATTATATTTTTGCTTTGTGATTTGGGTTTTTTCCCCACTGACTATATTATAACATCATTTCACCGGTGAATAGATATTTCTACTATCAACTTACAATATGAATATCCCTACAGATCATCAATTTTCTCAGAAAGAGAAGCAGAGATTTTTCAATGTCATCAAGTTTGTCGAAAAAGAGAAGTTTAGTTCAATAATTCCACTCTTTAATGTCAATAAACGATTATCATCTATGCTCGATATCTCTATGAGATCAGTCGAAGGACTGAAGTGCGAGATGAGAGAAATCGAAAATGACGTGATCGAAATGAAGGGAAAAATGAATGAGGACTAACAGGAGATGGAAAATCAAAAAATTCAAGTGCTTCTTCGACCTCGAAATTTACGATCAAGGTCATCATCATCATCTTCATCCAAAATTAGTGCCAACACCGTGGCAATCATTAATCCTTTACCTAGGTCACTGCACAAACTATTCAATTCTGTTCATGCATCAATTACTTTCACCGAACAGTAACAGACCACTATTCGGTGAGTTTAATTTAACCAAAGACATCTTGAGTGTGAGGGTTCTGTCGAATTTTTTCTCCTTTTTTTGAGGCTTTCAACACATTTAGAGACTTACGTAGGTGAAGTTGGCACCCATTCGAGTATTTCCACCACCGATTCGTCTACGAAGCGTTCCAGAAGAGTTCCAAGCACAACTCGACGGGCTCTATGCAATGGAGAAATCAGATCCTTGATAGTTCAAAACCTGCTCGGGAAAAACCTAAAATATAGGTATTTTCCTATGAAATAACTCATAATAGTGTCACCGATTCGCGCAGGACACGTTCCAGAGTATTTTAGAAGAGTTGTGAGGAGAACTTGGTGAGCTACATCCAATGGTGAGATAAGATTGCCGACAATTCAAAACCTGTTCAGGAAAATCTCAAATTACTGATTTTGTATCAATGAAATCCCTGTAAAGTCTTATCGAATACGTCTGGAGGGTGTTCAAAACGTTTCACGAATATCTAAATAGAACTTAATGAAGTGTATTTATTAAGTTATTCAGATTTTGTATGGTCATTACTCTTTGCAGAAGTATGAAATATTGAAGTGGTATGTTCTATAGAAGTCATGGGCATTGTTGTGTAGCAGTGCTGATGATTTTATAACTGGCTGTTTGAAAAAGCAATAAAAGATCGGCTCTTCGTATCAACTGTGTTGTTTTTGTAAATCGGTATGGACATTGATACTGTTTCTTGTTGTTATGTTTTTAAATCATATGCGACATCAGTTATCATATGGCATTTATATTACGGTTGAGATGTAACTTATTTTATCCATGTTAAATAGTTGTGTAACAACGATTGGCTTCATCATTCTAATGGTCATGAGGTCTATTTGGACCTCACTTCTTCCGGTTAAAAAAATCATACAATTTTTGCATAAACATTCTTGTAAATATTGTCATATTCGCACGCAGACCTTTAGAATTCGTTAAATAGGAGCTGATGAATTATAGTTACATATCCTATCATTCTATTGTTAACACTCTCTGAATGAAATGAATACTATGCTTGTTGATCATCCATGCAGAGAGAAAAAGGCGGTGCAGGCAAAAATGGTGCGGATATAGTGTGTCGAAATAAACATATATAGAGATTAAGATATGTGGGATATTTTTTTTCTTTATCATGAAAAGAATAGATACGCAAGGGCTGGTGAGAATCGTTGGGAAGGAAGGGGAAAAACAAACCGTTTCAGCTGTATATCAGTACGAATATTATACGTAACATTCAGAACAACATACTATTAAAAAAGAGCAACAGAAAACACATAACGCCAATATTATTTTCTCGGAATTAGTTATACGGCTATTGGATCGTCTAATTGAGAAAAGAACCATATATCTATTACGAAATTATATCGTGTGATAATACGTATTCTATTATACCTCGTGAAACAATCGTTCGAAGCTGTGTTTCTGAATATGGGATTCGTGAAGGTGATCCAAAGTATTCAGTCGTCACTTCACTGTACTGGCTCATAGAACTTTTAGAAAAAATCATCAATCAAATATGTTAAATCATATGTAAGAATAGATATAGGTTTTACTTTATGATCTTGTAGCCTGTGAAAAGAGCTATCCAATGAGCTATAATAGAAGATGGTTTTCTAAAATTCATAAATAGAAAATTGATCTAAAAAACTATTATGCCATGAGCATTTTTTCGCAATAAGACTATTCGAAGTCTGCAGGAAGAAATCCTCAACTGTATTTCAAATGTATTTGAAATCCAGTATAAAAATACTCACCAACTGAAGCTCTTTCATTCTATATATGATTGTGTTGGATATAATATGAGAAAGTCCAATGGGTCAAATCAGGGCCTTATGCGCCCTTGTCCTTTCCGTTGTTCACAAGAATTATATGAAGTAACTATGCAAGATCATGGATTGATTCGTTCTAGATATAATTTTGGTTTTAGGTTGGAAATCAGAATGTGACCTTGTTCAGATAAGTTCTTTAATACTCATTCCATGCCTTGGGCAACGATGAAAGCTTCTGAGCATGAGAATATATAATATCTCCAAATCAGTTTTGGATTAATCGATGAATGTTTACCATTGAGTAAAATGAATGTAACGCTGTTTACCAAAATAAATAGTATATATCATGATAAAATTGAAAGAAACTACTACATACTTTCATCTGCATAACTGAAGACATGATTTTAACGCTCTTCTTTTTTCTTACACTACATATAAATTTACATACAGATCTCATTCGCTTATATAATTACATTAGCTGCAGTCATAATCATGTATTCAAAAATAATTTTCTGCATGCTTTGTACATCATTCATTTCTTTTGTGAACAATGTTCAAAGTTTTGGGCAATTTAATGCTTTTCAACAACGAAGTTGAACTCTCATTATTATCATCAGTCTTAAAATTTACTTCTAATCGTACTGATATTAGTGATGCAAACCATTTTCTACGAATAAAACAAGATTTACCGTTCAACTGTGCCGATAAAGAGTGTTCCAACCAATCTAAATGTAATACTGGCTACTGCTAAGGAAATACTTGTTCATGCCTTTTTCCATGTCCACCAGTTGATGAGTCAGCTGAAGAACAACGTTATTGTTGACGCCGAAATATATAATAACGAGCAAATAAAACTGCTTTTTTGTCGAATTTGATATAACAAATATTGTACTTTAAAAATTCCATTCTAACGGTAAAATGAAAAGGTGACAAAAAAATAAACACATTGGCGTGACAAGTCAACCTGATACCCCAAGATGTAGAATAGAAAATTATATTATTTTAACATATCAGATCAATTTCAATATAGAATATATATTTTGAAAAGATCTAGAATAAAATCTTCAGAGACTTTGTCAGAATTTTGAGGGGGAGAGTGAGGAATGAGGATGAGATCGAATGCAGTCGATGGTCAAGCGAGTCATGGCGATGAGTGTTAGTTGTAAGTACGATAGAAATTTTCAAAACTTTTATTGTGGAATTATTTATAGTACATTTTCTAAAATTACAACAGATACAGGTTTGTTTCCTTAAAATATGGTCACCGAGATGCTTCAGATGATGACACCGAGAACGACGAGTCAACAATTCCACGTGCTACAAATAATAATAACATATAAGTAATTAAGTTATTATTTTTTCGATTCTTACCATGTTTTTCAAGCTGTGAAATTGCATTATATAGAACATCGTTAGTATATAATGGAACAAATTCTTTTGGTTGAGATTTTTTCCATTTGATCCTGTGATCGAATACTAAGCTATCTAACTTGGCACCTACATCAATCACCAATTTAACAATATTAGATCGACTACCTAACGTAGAAATCAATGCTTTAGAATCAATTGGTTTGAGGGCATCTAATGTTGCTTGATCAACAATATTCTTCGTCAAATCATTGCTTTCGATAATTTTCTCAACAAATGTTTGACACATATTATTTTCCGCAACATCATATTTGTAAAAATTTTTATCCATATTCGATGCTGTAGAAAGTAATCGATTGAGTGTCCATGGTTCATCTGGTGTTAATGGAATATCATATACATCGATCAAGTCGTCGGGTATAGTAGAATAACTGAGAGCTATACGATGTATTTTCTCAAGCTTAAGAATGGTAGTAGTAATTGTATCTTGAGGTGGATTTTTGAGTATGTGTTGTAGTACGCTGGGTCTACGACTATTCATAATAGTAATGAGTAAATAATTGTGATAGATTTCATCATAGCCAAGTTCAAGTTGTTTATCGTTAAATTTCGAATCACTTAAAAAGTTAAGCATTACAATAGAAAGATCTTTGACGGGTGTGCGACCAAGTTGAATTTTAAGAATACGTTCGTCACCTACTTTCTCCAATAGATTTCGGACTCGTAGTGGCATTTCTGGATCGTTTTTCGCAGCTATAAACTGCGATTTATAATTTGCGAACTATGAATTAGAATTTAACAACTAATATAAAAACATAATTCATTGATCTTTCAAAATGAGACTAAATTATTTATAAGATTCACAATTTTTATTCTTACCTTTTCAAAAGATAAATCACCGTCTATCATTGTCGTTTAAAATTAATTTTATAATTGAATGACAATTGAATTATATTGCTTCAATAACATCAAAATAGATCTAAACGAGAAGCAATATATTAGGTAAAAGGAAGGACTTTGCTCTACGATGGTGTCTGATCCTTTCTGCTAACTCTTTTCTCGAATTATACCAGTGGTAAGTTCGTTGTGAGTATAATACAAATAACTGTTTATATATTTTTAGCGCATTGTGTTTGCTGCAAAGATAAAAAAAAAACGTTGCTTCTGATTCTTATTCTTCACTAATACGCCTACAAAGAAAGATTGGATTCACGCTTACCTTTCTGCTTCGATGTTTGACGTAATGATAGGTGTTTAGCTTTTTCAACCACTCATAGTTGTATTTTTCCCTGATAATAATCCGTTGATATGTCATGCTGTTAATATCGACGTATTAGGAATGGAGGTACGAGTCGCTATTTTGTTCTGCTGTTATATAACGTTATTTCTGCGAGAGAAAGTTCGTTTTCATGTGGATATATGAGATAGAACAAAAAGAGGTTCATTTTTCTTCGCATGTATAACGACAGAACAGAAAAAGTGACTCATATTTCTTTCATTACTATTGATTTATCGTTTTCTGTTGCTCCAACGCACATTTACGTATGCGCATAAGTACAGTGAGTAACGTCAAAAAATAACTAAGTCTTTAACTAAACAGCTAACTGAACGTAAACGAAATGATATGCATTCATAATTGAAATAGTGAGATAAATAATATGTCTCTCATAATTGAAATTGAAACTGCATTTGTTTAATTGATGAATCATAACTTGGAAAACGGCACAAATATCTCAACAACTATTACGGATAAATATAGGAAATTAGTTAAAGTAATATTAAACATGTGCTGCGTTCGTCTGCTCACTCGATAACACACTTTATCAGTAAAGCTCTCATAATACTGTTTAATAGACCTGACTTGAAATATTTGTATAGTCAAATGTAATGATAAATTGAGAACCATGCTCTATGTGTTTTTAATCTTTCTCAAGTAAACAATTCTGCTTAAAGGTGGGAGATCACAAATGATGAATAACTGAATCATCATGTTTTGTTAATATTAATCGATTCGAGTTGCGGCGCAAGGTGCTTGCACGACTTTTGCTTGTCGGACACTTGCTCGTAGGACATAAGCTCGCAGGAGACACTTGCCTGTAGAGAACAGTTGCGTCCCGGAAAGCCGCCCACATAACTAGTGCTCGCTGTTTAATGTAAGTCACTTTCATTCTTCGTTCTTTTCTTTTCGAACACTTCATTTTTGTCCTTAGATATCTTAATAATTTTTTTTTAAATTCGAACGTTCTATCTAACTTTGAATAAGAATTAAGGCCATCTTCTTTAAATGCGATCATGAAGATTTTCTATCATAAATATGATTGTTCTCCTTCTTTCACTTATCTTTAGTCATGCGTCATGGATTCTTTTTTCCCCATGATATATATATATATATATATATATATATATATATATATATAATGGTTTTTTCCTTTCCTGTCATATGTATAATAATGTGATAGTCTTTTTTTCTGTCGTATACATATATGTAGGATTTTTCTCTCTACTCGCTGATACCTTGCTATGTTGTTTTTCCTTTCGATCACCTATGGAATTATCCATTGCATGGATTTTTTCCGTATGTTATCTATTGTCGCACTATAAATAGTGTGTTTCTTGCGAGATACATGTTATATTTTTCCTTTCTTCAATCGATTTTACCATGTCAGCGATGTATCATAAGGCGACTACTTCGAAAGAAAATCCTGCTTATATTGTTGATGGTTACGTGTTCACTGTCGAAAGGTTATCGGGCGATAAGACAATCTGGTGTAGTAATCGTAAAAGACATGGTCAATGCAAAGCTTGACTACATACAATTAACGATCAAGTTGTACACACAGTCGGTACACCCAATCATGAACCAAGTGCGAGTACCATAGAAGTGATGGATGCACACGCTAAAATGGCTGAGGATAGCAAATCGTCGAACCGATCAACATATGATATCGTTGCTGATGGTGTGAGTGCCTTATTTGCTCAAGCACTTGCTTCGTTACCAGATCTGCATAATCTCAAGCGGACGATTCGTCGTATCCGTGAAAAGGCTCAGAGTTCGATAGCATTACCAACATCATTTAAAACATTATGTATTCCGTCTCATGAAACAACAACAGCAGCAGACAAAGCATTTTTACAATATCATTCGAGACCAAAAAGTACAAGAATCTTGATCTTTTCTACAAAAAAATAACTAAAAATTCTGAAAAAATCGTCTAATATATTTATTGATGGTACATTCTCTGTGGCACCAAGTCTATTTCTTCAATTATACACCATTCATTGTAAATATTTAGACACTGTTTTTCCGGTGACCTATGCTTCACTACTAGGTGAATATGGACCATTTCAAGTAATGATTAATGAATCTTGTCTTTTAGGAAAAGCAAAAAAGACCTATGATCAAATGTTTAAAGTAATTAATGATTTAAAACCGAATTTAGATCCTACCAATGTATCAATGGACTTCGAATTAGCAGCTATTTCTAATATTCAACAGGCTTTTCCACGAGCAAACATTGACGGATACTTTTTCCATCTATATCAATCGGTTTATAGAGCTGTCGTTCGTCTTGGATTTAAAGTCGATTATGCCAATGATCAGGATTTTGCTCAACAAATTCGAGCTCTTCCCGCTTTAGCTTTTCTCGATGTGAATGACGGCATCGATATATTTGAAAAATTAGAACAACAGTTTCCAGTCAAGGGAAGATTGGTATTGTTATATTTCGAAGAAACTTATATTGGCGAGAAAAGCCGTGGAAATCAATCAAGAAAAAAGCCTCAATTCGAGCTGGTCGTTTGGAATGTTCATGAACGTACTATGAAAGGTGACCATCGAACAAATAATCTAATAGAAGGCTGGAATAATCGTTTCTCATCACCTGTCGATCGTGTACATCCAAATATTTGGAAGTTCTTCGAATCATTTAAAAAGGAACAATCGTATGTCGAGGCTCAACTGCATCAAGCCGAAGCTGGTGTTCGAAGACGAAAAAATCGGGTTATGGAAAGACGGGAAAAAACAATTCTGAATATTTTGAACGAATCTTTTATAACAAATCTAGAAAAAGTTTTAGCACTGGCAAGTAACATTTCACTCAAATCTTGCTAATTTTTTATGCAGTTCGACGATATCAGTATACTGAATCACCTGTTTGACTGTGTATTTCCATTTTTAATCTAATATCTGAATTTTCTAGTTATGTGAATAAAATGTAGAGGCCAATCAAATCAAAGATCGTTGAAACTGAGAAATGATGCATAAATATGTAGCGAGCACGTGTTATAGGTGGGCGGCTGTCCAGTGAGCAAGTGTTCTGCAAGAATCTGTCCGCGAGCAGTAGTCCTCCGGGCAAGTGTACGGCGAACATCTGTCCGACGAGCAAGAGTACTGGAGGCAAGTGACCTAGATTCGATCGATTCGTATGAGAATATCATGTTTCATTTTGGATCAGGATTGCTATACCTACCGTATTTTGCATCCCAAAACAAATAGTATTCCAGAGGCAGACATTGTGTACTCTATTTGGATTTTGGAAATTTTAATGTTATAAACTCATCTATGGATTGAAACGAATTATAGTTATTAAAGAAATATTAATAGCACACAATACTAGTAAAGAATCGACCAATGATATTTATAGTATTTTGAAGTCAAATTCAGGATGAGAAGTTTGTAAGGGAACAGAGAAGATATTGGTTTGCTATAATCATTACATGTATAAAATATGGTATCTTCTTTCGTTTCTTTCATATGACATGTTTCATTTTTTTTCTCGTTGACAAGGACTTTCTTTTTCTACGTGATATATTTTCATATGTATTACATCTGATGGGATTTTTCTGATCGTTCAATATCGATCACCCATCAGATATTTTCTAAAGATGTGTGATGTCCCATTCTCTAAATAACTGCTAATCGATGATCTAGAGTTAACCACCATTAAAAAGGTTGTTTCTTTAATCGCTTCTCTTGCAATGACTTTTTTGTTATTTTACAATCAAACTCGGATATAAGATAAGAGACGTTTATACTTAATAGAAACAATTATTTATATCTGTTACACTATAGAGTCCGCAATGATTTTTCCAGAAATTTATATTAGCAGAAATCGCAAAAGTTTAGTCCGTTTATAAATCGGGTCGGTATTTAAAACTCGGCGAACATGCTTCAAGCAATTCACAGATTTTTGGAAAACTCTGGTTTGTACTCACGTCATCGTTAACTTCAGATTTAGCAAAGCTGTTTTTCTATTGTAACGATATTCTTATACACATGAACGATTTAAGAAATACAGGTGGCACAGCCATTTTACACTCTAGCCATATTTATGCTTTTTATCATTAATTGCATTTTGTTTTTGATGTTGTGTTCATCAGTCTTTCGTACAGATGAAAACGTCTATTAAAACTTGTTCTATTTGAAATGAATGTTTAAAAAAAGTTAAACTCTATCTGATAAAAGAAATTAATTGATTGAAAATTAAGTAATTATAATAACTATCTTCTATTATTAATAGAAAATGCGAAAGAGCGAAAATCATCAAAAGTGAAAAAAGAATGAAGTTTTCATCTAGAATTTGACAGCAAAGTGCTATAGTCGATTTTAATATTTCTTATATCTTCATCTTTTCTAAAAAAATCAACAATGAAATTGATTTCCAATAAAGAAAAATTGAATATTATGTTGTTGTATAGCAAAGAAAATTGTTTTTTCACTGTTTACAAATGAATCCTTCTATACACCACAATGGCGTGACTCATTGATTTGTGTTAGAGTGAATGCCAGTGTAAATTTTCGGTGAATAATTCACCAAAACTACACATTTCTAATCTAAAGAAATTTGAAAAAATAAGAAATGATTTACCTAGCAAAGATTAATATAATGATGAGAAGTATTAGTATTATGTCAATAGTAATTTAACTGTAACTTTAATACAAAAGCATTACAACTACTAATAATTAATACCATACTAATGGAAAGTCGACAGTCTGAAGGTTTACCATGATGACATAATATTTCTGTGACTCAATAGGGATGCTTTAAGAACCTCTCTACAAAAGTCTTTTGAAGAAACAGTGACTTTCAAATGTAAGTGAAGTTGGCAGCCGATTCGAGTTTTTGAAAATACGATTCGTTCCACTTGGTGTGCCACCTATGCTTTACTGTGTGCCAGGTAGAACTCATTGAGCTCTATCGATTAGAATATATTCCTTCTCAACGAACATCACATTATGTCCTGTAGTTATCAAAAAGTCTTTTTTTCCCATGGGAACAAACTCGCAAAAACTGTATTTTCTAAAA
>JAJEKB010019418.1:205854-238935 GCA_022393335.1 Macrotrachela quadricornifera
AGAGTGTTAGAAGTAAATCCAAGATGGAGTTGCTCTGTTGATTATTGAAGACGAGAACTTATACTATACTTTGCCTTAAAAAAACATTCAATATTTACGACTTTAAAAAATTTTAAACATCGGGCTTAGAACTTTTGGTATACCCTAAGTATTATGTAATGGAACAAATTCTTTTGGTTGATATTTTTAGGTAAGTGAAATTGGCACCGGCTTCGAGTATTTCCACCACCAATTCGTCTACGAAGCGTTCCAGAGCGTTCGAGAAGAGTTCCAAGTAGAACTCGACGAGCTCTATCCATCCCTGAAATCAGATTCCTGATCGCTGAAAATCCGCTCCGAAAAATCCTAAAATATGTGTGTTGTTCTACGAAATAATCGGTAAAATGATGAAATGAACTTATAACGAAGTGTTTATATACAATTTTTTGAAGGAGAGAAAAACATGGGTATTAGAATTATTGGATATGTCAAATTGGATTATACGCTAAAATTATTAGGTTTAAAGAAGCATCACGGCAGGATTATTATTGTAGAATGTGAGAAAATTATCCGTTGTTTTCAACATGTCATGTTTATCTGCTGCTATACACACTATGTATTCCCATTAAGAATGAAAGAATGAAAGTGTCGTTCAATTGAATGGGGAACAGGAACGAATCACACTTACAAGTGACATATGTATGACGGTAGAACAAATAAACGTTAACCAAACAGTTTTTTTAATTTTTATCTGCACGTGCTATCTAGTGTTTCTGAAGAAGATATTTCCGTTACTGAAATGTATGATAGCCTGCATCCTACAGCACAGTGTTCGAATGATGGAAGCAACAATTCGTCAATATATAAGAAGAAATAAAATATTATATTCTTCATCTTCAATTATTCCTTCTTATTCGAAATTGTTGTACGTTCTCCATCTTTAATGCCAATCGATTTTTAAATATCGAATGCGTAGGCTTTGCGACCATTGAACTATTACCAACATGTGTAGCTCTTTGTGAATTTGTAGTTGTTGTTGTTAATTGTCTCGGCTGGTTGTCAAGGCTGTGATTGCGCTTCTTGACACCAGCACCATCATCTCCTGTTTTTGGAGGCATTTCAACAAAATCAACAGGTTTCTTAAAGAAATTGTTTCAGTTGAGTAATTTTGGAAAACCAATAAAAGCCAGCATCAGAAAATCAGTAGTTTTATTTAAGTCTTAAGACTTACAAGTGCAAGAGAAGTTGAAATAGTACTTAATGTTAAGTAGATAAAGTTGATGAAAACCAAAAAGAAAAGAGCCCTTGATGATGCGACTGATCGTTACCATGTGGGAAGGCCGAATAGTAAATACACTTCGCTCATAATTTCACTATACTCAGAACTTGCCAAAAATTTTGATAACATCAAATAAAAATATATCAAGAAAGACCAAAGCACGATTCGAAAATGCTGATTTCTTCACACTAATGAATTAACTGAATGAACGATTTCGTAATCTATATATGCTGTTAAATACAGTTTTTAAGTACATCAACTCAAAATATATCATATCAGAGGGAGAGGAGGGAAAACGTACCAAATCATAAACATAGTCGACTGCTGAACGAGGAGTATTGACATATTCATTGTATTATAGACTTTATCTAAAATAATGTTAGAATTCTAAACGAGGCATTTTGTTATGTACTAATTCGATAAATATTTCAATATAAAGTATTTTATAAAAATTTAAACATCGTTCTATGAACTTTTGATCATAATTAGTAACAAACAATATGGAAATAAGATGTAACTGCTTCATCATATTGTTGTTTACGTTCTTTTAATTTATGAAATATTTAATGTATCATCGTTGTTGAAACATAACGATTTCGAAATGTGATCAATGTTTAAAATAAAATTCATTATTATTGAACCATATTCTAGCTGACTGAGTTAATTTACCACGAAGAATTTTAAGAGTGTTCTGATTCTTCGATTCATCATTTGTTTTCGTTATATTTTTAGTTAATGAAATACTCAAATGAAGAAATACTTTTAGAAAATTGTGAGTATAATAAATTATGAAAAACAATCGAGTCTATTATCGTATCCTCTTTTTTTTCAAAAAGAGATAGTGAGACAAAACTAAATAGGATTTACTCGAAAATATGCCGAACAATTTTAAATTGAGCACTCTCTCGGTATAAAAGAAATTTTCTCACCTATCAATTATTACTAATGCTTGTAAATATCAAATTGATGATTCACATTGGAAAAATAATTCAATCTCTTTTATAAATGTCTAAAAAAATTTTGATTGAAATACAAGTATTTTTTTATCAATAGGTTTCTTTTTTTGAACTTTTTCGAATATTTTTTATTTCAAAGATCTCTTTTGATTAACGTATCTTAGTTTTAAATTTTTTTATAAAATAATAATTCAATTTTATTTGTGAATGTTATACCGTAGTTAGGATCGACACTTTTTAGATGTTGCCATTTATCCTGGATTGTTTTTATTATATAAATATAACAACAGTCTATATAGGAAGGAAAGATAGATATACAACGTTGCGAGATCATAAACAATATATAATATATATATATATATATAAGTGATGTAATACGATGACAACGTCCATAACTTTCAAAACTAATTCTTAATTTAATATAAATTGATAAATGTAGATTCTCTCTCTGAAATGTCACTTATTCCTTGAATATGTTTACTCTTTTTTATTTTGTCTTTATTTTTTAAATATAATGATAATGATTAGCTGCATTTATATTCTGTAAAACATGATTCGATGGAGCCTAACCTATATTCATTCACGATGATCTATAAAAACATTTTTCCAAAAATAAAATTGTGTTAACATTTGCATTTCAATATTATAGAACGAAAAAAAATTTTCTTTCGTTCTCTCTTTATTCTACTGGGAAAAAGCGGTAGTCAAGAGGTAAAATGATTCACATATTCGAAAAAACTAATACTAAAATCAGCCATGCGTATATGCACATACAGGCAAAAAATTTACCTTTATATAACTATTCACCAATAAATGCACTTTTCACATGCTCACTTCCTATATTAGTAATAGTTTACTTGTCGTTATACAAAAACTTTTCGATATTGGTGTATTTCTTTATAAAGACAGAGCTCAAAATTTCATCAATCATTGCTAAACATTATCTTTGGAACGATAAAAGGAAACATACAAACAAACGCAATTAATAACAGGTATTTACATGATATTTCAAAAACAGTATACAGAAGTCTTGGCGAACTTCCTAGAAGTTTCAAGGCTTGTAGGCCATACTCATCTATTACAATAGCCAGAAACAGATTTTTAAAATTGATTAATAAGTAGAAATATATCTAGTGTGACATTTTTAATGATTTTTTTTATATAATTATGAAAATGATTTAATACAAAATTCTTTTTTTAATTCTAAATATAAAGTATTAACTATTTTATATATTCTGATAGCTTGTGATCTTGACTATCTTAACCTTTTATATATGCACTACATTGACTGAAATTTAGTATACATTCTTGTTGTAAAAAAAAAAGTTCGAAAAAATAGAATTCGTGATCATTGTCGTATATAGAGTTTTATAGAGAATCGATTGCTTTATTAATCTCACAATATGTGAAACAAAAAGTCTTTTTTGTAAATATTTTCGATGAAAATATCACTAAAGAATGAATTACGTTATTTAAAAATGATCACTGATTTTGATAAGACTTTGAGAATTTGTAAAGCTTTTAATTGTGATCATTGTAGTACAATTTTTTTTTAAAGATTTTATTTTAATGGAGATAGACTTTAGATATTTTAATCAGTAATAAACGACAATTTTTATAGTATGTTTTTTCGACTAAAATGTTAATAAATCGTTTTTGATATTTATTGTCACTAAAGCAAGTCCAAAATGGAAACCGAAGACTATATTTGGGCTCCTCGTGAGATGGAGCATCCAATTGTAGTTGACTATCTTTCATTTTTGGCTAAAATTGATTTTAATCTGTCCATGTGAGTATTTTTTTTATAAATTTTGTCGCAATGACGGCGTAATTGTGTCGTAGTTTTTAGTAATTACAATATGACCACAGCCCACTTACACGTTGTTACCATGAAAAAATCACAGGCACGCATAGTCACGGTAAAAAAATCGTCGGTATATGTAATTGTGCCGTAATTTTGAGATTGTTTAGTTGAAAAAACATGCTATAAAAATTATTGTTTATTATTGATAAAAGTATTTCAAGTCTATCTCCATTAAAATAAAATCTTTAGAAAATTTTTTTTACTACAATGATCACAATTAAAAGCTTTACAAACCCTTAAAGTCTTATGAAAATCTCAACGTGGTTGAGATTCTGTATAAATATCCATTTGTCAGTATCTGTTTATGTTTCCATCCTAATATCAATATCCTGGTTTCTATTTCTTACACAGTGTTTCATAAGTTTTGAGGCGCGACAAAATTCGTATATACGAACATATAGAACAGTGTTTAATCATTATGTTTCTAGATCATCTTCGAGTATTCGTGATGACCTTTAAAATGATATATAATTGAATAAAATCTTCTCTTATAATAATAAAAATATAAACATGAGAATCTGACGATAAAATTTTCGAAATCGGCAAAATAGAAATGCAGAGTTTATCAAAACGTTGATAACATTCTTTTATTTCACGTGTATCTCGGTGCAAATAAATGATAAGATCTTCAGTTTTTCCTTAAAAGATGCAGCGTACAAAGCTCTACAAAAAGTATCTAAATAAATAGATACTGACTTGTTCTGATGGCATAGTTGATACTGAAAATGAAGAACCTTGATGATGGTGCTACTTCCCATCGGATTAAGTATAAGAGAAAAGTATTTCGAGGACTTTTTCATTTTACAATTAAGATCTGTTTGTACACATTTTGTAGAGCTTTTTATAGTGCATCTTTTAAAATAAAACTCATAAACTTATCTTATTCTCAAGTTGAGATATATGCAAAATAAAAAAGTCTTCGAAATATTTTTTTTATTATATTTATTATCATCTTCATGAAGCTTGTTTATTTTGCGTATGAGCTATGCCATGAAAACAAATCAACAAGTGATTATTTGGACACATTTGTAGAGTTTTTCACGTCGCATCTTTTAAAAACAAATTCAAGATTTATACTATTTATCTACACCAAAGGTATGTACAGATACATCCTATATCATATTGGTCGATTTCGAAACTTTTATCGTCATATACTCATGTTTATATTTTTATTATTATAAGGGAGGATGCTATTCAATCATATATCATTGGAAAGGTCGTCACAAATACTCGAAGATGATATAGAAACATAATTATTAGATATTGTTCTATGTGTTCGTATACGCGAATTTTGTCGCGCCTCAAAACTTATGAAATACCCTGTATTGTATTATATATTTATTTCTCAAATAATGTACCTTTTTATTGTATAAGGTCCATCTTTTTGTATAGTTACATATTTCCAGTTGTCGAGCTAACTACATGTCTGATGTTTTAATTAACTCGTGTTAGAGTTAGAAACTTTGAATTGTTAGTTACCTGGAGTAAAATCAGTTGATATGCAATTTGCATGGAATTTCTTATCTGATCTTGTGTGATTGTAGAAGATTTATATTATAAATTTTAAATATTGTATTAATGATAGAACACATATTATAGAGTATAATCAGCTTATTGTTATATAATTTGTTCTTATAGATTTTGTATTTTCCTTAAAAAAATAATGAGATGGTAGGATCTCATAAAATCATATATTTGATCTTGTCTAATCTTGCAAAATCGTACTGAAATCATAAAACAGAATCATCCTTCATACGATCTTATAGTAGTCTAACTATAATATTCTTGTAAAAATCTTATTTTCTTGTAGGAAATCACCGTAAGATTATATGAGATCTTATGTGATTGTACGATCTTTCATAAATATTATAGTAGAATGTGAGATAAGGCTGTATGAACAATGATTTTCATTTAATCTTATAAGATATCTCCTCTAATTTTTCGACATGAGTTCTGACTCTTCTAAAATTTCCCTAATATCATGTAATTAAAAACGTTTGGAATCTTGTAATAGTGTTTTAAATAGAATTCTGAGAGATTTCTTTTTCATAAGATCTTCAATCCACACGACCTCTTCTAGTCATATTCGATCTGATATATGTATTTTGACATTGTACCATTAAAAAATGATCAACAAAATTATTTTTCTTCATTATCGAAAGCTTGGGAAAAAAGTTAGTAATATGTGACGAAAATTCTCTTTATTTAGCAAGAAAAAACATCTTACCATTTAAATAATAAATCCAAACATTAGACTTAAAGGACAGACGGTTATAAAATCGTAAAATGATCCCTCTGACTTTTTTCGCCAGATTTCTTATTTTCTCATGAATAAATAAAAAGTTTGAAAAGCAGCAATATTCTATATTTTTGAGCATAAATCGATTTTATGGTCAATATGATACAGTATGATCTATTCATATAGAGAAAAAGAATGAACAAGATTTTTTTTATTCCAAAAAGCAGGTGACATAGTCCTCCAGCATTATTATAAACACAAAAGTTTTTTACTTTCATCGTTTCGATTTTGTAGCCGGAATACGACTTCGAAAGTCTCAAAAAATCATCTTTTTAGTAATAGCCACGCTCAATCTAGATGTTTGATCTCTTCAACAATAAAAGGATACATCACCATTTTTTTATCACTAACAGGTGTTTATATTAACTAGAAAATGCACTCATTACAGCTGAGAAAACATTGGAGGAAGACATTTCATAAAGGCATAGACTATTATCGAAGTAGTGATTGTGATTAAACATGAGTAATATTTCGAGATTTGTCGTCGATCAGCACTCAGAATATGACTTTTATTTTCATCGAAAAATTGACCTATGGTTCCACCTCAGGGATATGCAAAAATGAATTTGTCTAAAAACACCATCTTAACTGTATCAAACAAGTTATCAACTTTCAATATCATCATTAATCTTATAAACAAAAATACTTCAAATATTAAAAATGGGATTTTCAATGAATTTATCTTCTGGCATACTCGAGGAAGATCGAAGGTCAATTTTTCGATGAAAATAAAAATCATATTCTGAGTACTGATCGACGACAAATCTCGAAATATTACTCATGTTTAATCGCAATCACTACTTCGATAATAGTCTATGCCTTTATGAAATGTCTTCCTCCAATGTTTTCTCAACTATAATGAGTCCATTTTCTAGTTAATATAAACACCTGTTAGTGATAAAAAAAATGGTGATGTATCCTTTTATTGTTGAAGAGATCGAACATCTACATTGAACGTATCTGTTACTAAAAAGATGATTTTTTGAGATTTTCGAAGTCGTATTTCGGCTACAAAATCGAAACGACTAAAGCAAAAAACTTTATGTTTATAATAATGTTGGAGGACTATGTCACCTACTGTTTGGAGTAAAGCAAAATCTTGTTTACTCTTTCTCTCTATATGAATAGATCATACCATATCATATTAATCATAAAATCGATTTATGCTCAAAAATATTGAATATTGCTGCTTTTCAAACTTTTTATTTGTCCATGAGAAAATAAAAAGCTTCGTCATCAAAAATGTTTATATTAATGAGATCTTTCAGTTGACATAAGGCAATGAGAGATATGGCGAAAAAGTCTGAGGGGTCATTTTACGATTTCATAACCTCCTGTCCTCTTTCGCTGTTTTATTAATTTATCCATAAAATTGCAAAGGTAAAATAACTACTATTTTCTGATTACTACATATAGCTAACAAGAAATTCAAAAAATCACTCAAAAACTATAGTCAAGTTGAAATTTGAGTTTTTCATGCCTTCTAGTTTCAGATAGATTTTGAAGTTAAAATGATCTAGCTTAAAAGAATTCTGCCTATATTATTGACAATTTTCCTTAGAATATCACACGAATAATCTGTGAGACGTGTTGTAGAAAATAGTCGAATCTTTCACAACAAATTAACCCTTTTTTCAGTTTCAGTAAAAAAAAAGCTGTACCATATCTCTGCTGCACAGTCAAGAATCTTCCTCTGGATTAACCCGTGAAATTTTCCCTTATAGACTGTATAAACTTGGTTTGAAACATTGTTATAAAAAAATTTTAGTTAGGGATAAATGTATTTTACGTACTTCTCAGTAAAAGACCAGTGCGATGTTTTAGAAGCGAAATAGTAAACATAAGGAAGAATTATTTTTTAAAATTGTAAGGATTTGATTGTGTCTGATTGATTAATCTTGTGGAAGTAGTTATAACCTCTTTTTTCACCCTATTGTTTCTATTTCAGTAGAAAAAGACATTAATTAAACCAAAAAAGTACCAATGACTTCTAACTCAATAGATTTTAAACCCGATACTATCCCGGAAATATCAACAGCTACAAATTCTGCAGGATTTGATGTCATTACACCGCCTAACCTATCAATGGATAACGATCTAGTAAAAAAAATGATCCAGATTTTACAGTTGGAAAACAATGAAGAAAGAGATAAGATTATTGCTGATGTACTCAAAGATGGCCGTCAGGCATTAGCCAAGTATAAAGAAGTTCTTACTACTGAGATTTATTCAGCTGAAATGAACAATACCGATGATCATTCATATGGTTCAGCATCAGAATTTAATGACAAATCGACTTTATTAAAACTATTAAAGCAATATGTTTATGAAAGTTGGAAGGCAACTTGTAAAGATCAGCCGATAATATGGGAATTCATTAACAAGATCAGAGATGAAAATAATGATCACTATGAAACGGTTGTAAGACATACAGCTGAATACGGTATTACATATACTAAATCATCTTCGGTCTTAACTATCGTCTTACTACTATTATTTCAAGGTATCAATGATGATTGCTTGAGAAATGAGTCTGTTTTTACTAAGTTGCTTGATTCCGTCACCAGAGAAGGATTAAAAGGTTGTTATCATTTCGAAAAATATATTTCACCAGATGATTTAGAAGAACAATTAAATAATCGTGATTCACCATTATCTCTCTCATTACGTATGTACTATTGTGAAAAAGTACCAGAATTACTTAAAAAATATAAAATCTCGGATGCCAAACAAAGTCTTTATACCTCAGTAATTGAAAATGTAACAAAAGATGGTTGGGTAATAGGAATCGAATCTATTAAAAGCAAAATACCACAAGTTAAATATGAACCATTATTACAAGAAATACAAGCTAAGTTTGCTCTTCCTCAAGAGCATGAACTATCAATGTCAAATCCGACTACAACGACAACGACAACGACAACGACATCATCAATGACAACTATTGTCGAAACAATCCCACAGAATACGAATTTAGGTAAGCGTCGACCTCATTTTTGAAAAACCGGTTTAGGTGTGATTCGTTTCTGCTTTCTATAGGTGAATTCATGACAGAATCTGATAATAGAATTTCAATTGACGAATGAGAAATCGAAGAATTAGTTGAAGCCATTGTAGCGATAAATTGAAATAAGCAGTATATTAGAAAAAACTTATAAATTTTACATTAATTTCAAAGTAGAAATGAAAGAAGCTAGATTAATGTCACAAAAACATCTAATTCACACTCACTTCCACGCCCATCAAAATTCTAGCAACGCATCGTTAGTTAACGGAAATCATTGAACGATATTTTTCAGGACGTCACTGTGGATGTCCTTATCTTGCCACATTTCTTTGAAAATATTAACATTATTTATAGTCCTAATCCTTCGATCAAAGATTTACATAATCTATCACCTATTCAATTACTTTCTATTTTTATATACATGAATATGCTAAGAAGATGGTAGAAGCAGTATGTTAAGGACTGATTACATGTTTTCTGAAAAACAGGCAAAAGTAAAACTTTTGCGGCACATAGCATGACTTAAAATAGCTGCTCGTCAAAATTTTAGATCAAGGTTGACTTCTAAACATCTAATTCCACAAAATGTTGTGCTGTCAATTTTGTATATGTATGCATAACCATCTTAATAATTAAATATTTCTTTTCAGCAGCCGAAAAGGATCAATCTAAAGAACAAATTAATTCCAACTCACAACAAGTCAGTCACCCGGTTCCAAGTGACAACAACAGTGTTGCATCTTCGTTTGCACAAATACGAGTAAGTAACTATGATAAACATCAGTCACATACTACATCTTTCAAAAAACTGCTCAAAGTCCTCGAGATCTTTTCGAAGATATTTCTTCTTTGAAATCTTTTATTAACATTCATAGCAAAAGAAATGAGTTCTATGTGAAGACAGATTCAGGAAACAGTTCCAATTATTCAGACAAGTAACTCGCGCTTCTTGTTACGTAGTCATTTTTATCTCATGGTACAGGAATATATTGCACTTTTGCATGAACAGTCTATATTGACCCCTTTTTAGAAATCTTTACATTCAGCAATGAGTGTTGGTACAACCGTTCAACCGGTTTCAGGCTTGCTAACTGCTGCGCTTTCAAAAATTATGAATTTAGAACTAAGTACAAATGTTTCCAATTCCGATCCGATAGAGAAAATTTCGGTGTTTGATCAACATAAAACAACATATTCATACGGTCGAGTTGGTAAGACAACTGCTACTTCAACGGCGGACAATCGATATTTATTATTTATTAAAACGTTAAATGATCCACCCATTGAATGCCAAGTAAAATCTGATGCCAAGATTGAAGATATCAAGGCACGTATTTATCAATTGGAACGAATACCATCTGATAAACAACGGCTTATGTATGGTGGAAAGCAGTTAGAGGACGGTAAGACCATGAAAGAGTATAATATAATCCCTGAATCTACACTTCATCTCGCAATAAGATTATATGCTACCGGTGCATTTATTCTGGATCCTGCAAGCTTAGATCCACAACATGATTATGACTTCACAAATATAACAGTTGATTATGAAAGCCACAGACGAGGTGGTGAGATATATATTCGTCCGTGTGGGTATAAACGATTTGCTTTCAATGTATCTGATAAGTTTAAAGATTTGCTGTGGCTAAGTAGTGATAACCGCCCGGGTGAATGGCCTGTGTCATATCATGGAACTGGTTATCATGAAGATAAAACACTTGCACAGGGTGGCTATGCTTTAACACAAGGACAACAATGTTCATTTCCTCGTGGAATCTATTCGACTCCACATATACATTTGGCAGAAAAATATGCAAAAAAATTTACTTATAACAATGAAGATTATCAAGTTATCTTTCAAAATCGAGTAAATCCTGCAAATTTATTAAAATTTCAAGCTGCCCGAGAAGGAACAGGAGATTATTGGGTTAGTCCAATGGAAGAAGACGTACGTCCATATGGTATTTGCATTCGAAAAGTACAAAATAAAGCTGTTCATTGACAAAAGAATATTGAACTATACACTATTATCTAGTGTAAACTTCAAATAAGATAAATATTTCATGAGACCATAATAAAATAATTCAATTGAGATGCAACAATTACCAGAAACTTGTATCGCTCTCTCTGTTGCATATAAGTAGTAATGCAAAAAGCATCAAAAATTCTTTTTCGAAATTTTCTGTTATTTCTTCAACGCAAAAAAATAACTTGAAACGGTTTCGGTTCAGATCTATACCAAAATGCCATCTGAAGGAAGATTCTAAATTTGAAAATATGAAAAAGAATTTTACCTAATCTTTTGTATAATATTAAAAGGACGTAGTATAAACAAAGAATATTCGTTTTGTTCTTCAGTTATCGCTTTAACTAGACCAGTAGAAAACTCTTGAGTGGAAATTAGGCATAGTTAGAGACAGAAGTATTTCGATAGATGAATAGTTAAGCAGATATTTAGATATATAGTTAGGTAGATAGATTGATAAACTTATAACTAGGGAGATAGATAGACGAATAGTTCGGCAAAAAGATAGTTAGGCGAATAGGTAGACGAGCGGGTAGTTAGATACATAGACGTAGATAGATCGATTAAAATAAACACCGGTTTCTAAAATCGCGGGAATCAGACCTTTTATGAGGTTTCTTGAAACCGCTGAATATCACGTCAAAAGAATAGCGCGGTTTTTAACGGTTTTGAAATACCGCATAAACGGTCTAATTCCTGCTGCCATAAAAACCGTTTGGAAGCGCGGTTTTCTACTCAAAGTTTTTCTATGGACTCTCACGAAGTGCAACTTTTTATCACCGAAAAGTTCACTGCATACGGAAATGGGAAAACAAACTACATAGGTTTGCAGAGAATTTCACGGAACATTTTTTAAACAAAAGATTTAGTTCGATAGTATGAAAAATGGAAAAGTTACGGTCAAAATATCATTATGTTGAAATATTTTTGAATAAAAGATTGCTGAGAAAAATATAGTAATTTAAAGAGCAGAATAGATTACATTCATAAATAGGTAGATAAATATCATTGACAGCATGTACATAAAAGTATGGTAAAAATTAATAATTGTTAAAGATAAATATAATTGTGTGTGATCATAAACCGAGATGATCACTAAAACGATCAAAGATTCATCTGTGGAATTTTGACGAATCGCAATGATAATTATTTTCAAGAGTTTTTTTTTCTCGCTTTCGTTTGATTCTGAAACTTTTAAAGTAATATCGATTTTAGTTTGACTCATATTTTGAAACATTCACGTCGAATTGATCTCTGGTTCATAAACAATTTGATAATGATCATTTATTTCATTTAATACAGATATATTCAATTTGAAACTGTTCTCTAGACAATGATTGATGTATTTACAGGAAAAATTAATTAAAAAAGCAAAAAAAATCTTTTTCAATTTCTTTATTTGTAATTAACAAGAGAATATTTCAATGATTTTTAATAAGCCAAACAGAAATGTATAAAATAAAGGGACATAAAAATCGATGTTATTTATTTATCGTCTTTGGTAACTGTTTTCTATCGAATGTTTGATTTAGTCTTGTTTTGATCATTCATGACAACAAAAACCGCAGACTATCATCACGGTTTTATAAGAGAGATTATTTTGAATAAAATCTACATTTCAGATCAGTTGAGAATTTAAAAACAGTAGGTATAATGATAATGAAATATTTTGACACAATCCATTATTAATCGATGAGCTTGTCCTTTCACAAACAATCAATAATGGTGATAACAAAATTCAAATGTGCGATACTTTAATGACCAAAGTATTTACTAAACTCGACTTTCTCGAAGTTGTCATTGTTGTTGTACAAGAATTACAAAGATTATTGAAACGAGTTTTCTATTGAAAAAATGGAAAATAACACATGGAAATATGATAAATATCACACTTTAGTTATGGATGTTTTAGAGAATAAGAAAAATTCCGATTGTTTTCAAGAAAATAAAAATCTCAGTTTAGATTTGTACAAACTTTATATAGATTCATTTTTATCAGTAGCTTGAGATGTGATCGAATTTGGTAATTTACAAAAAGAATTGCTTAGTATCCAATAATGGAATTTATGTACATCAAGTTTTTAACATAAATATAAACCATTTATAAAAATACTTCTATCTTTTATTGACAAAAAATTGGATATAAATGAAGAATTAACGTATGAACTATATTCTTTCGTTAGTTTATCAGACGACACTAATCTCATACCAGATTTTGTTGATTGTGAATTGCCACACTATCTAAAAACTTAGTTATCAGTTTATAATGATAAGAAAGAAATGATCAAATATGATTTATGTGAAACACTATTAATAATATAGTTTGCCATGAAAAAGTTTTAAATGCCTAAAAAATGTTCAAATAATGAATGATGTATTAAAAAATTTTTGAGAATTACATAAACAAAAATTATCCAGACCTTCAACAGCTTTTTATTATGTAGCCTATGAATTAAAATCTACAATTATTTTTCATCGTGTTATTGATTTTTAATAGAAAAGATAGATATTTCTTCTAATTCATCAAATATGCTTACTGATACAATATATATATTTGAATATCTTATTGTATTTGCACGATCATCTATTAATGATAATGTTGCTCAATAGATTATAAATACAAATACAGATAGTTTGACATTTTTTAACAAATTATTTCAGAAATATAATAATTTATATTCAAATCATTTCAGTTGCATTGCTCTATTTAACATATTTTATAGTTTTAATTTTCAAATAGCATTTCAAAAATCTCTTATGTCAAATAAAAAACTTGTATTCGACAATATGAGCAAGATCCTAAACGACAATATGAAAAATAATATAAACGTCTATATAATGAATTTAAAATTGAACTTTATGATAAAAATTATATAGATCTTGTCTATTCTATGAAAAACTTATTAATAAAATATAATTAGTTACCACGATCATCGGATATAATAACTACAAATTAAAGATTATTTTTATGCTTGAGAAAGAAGATTGGCTATGGAGCCTGCGAGTCACAAGTGGCTTTCCAGAGAGTGTCGACGACTGACTCGCCGTTGTATTAGGAAACTGAGACATCTTTTCTTGCGCAAAGCGTTGAATGAAATGCAGGATACTTTTCGACAAGACTGAGTCAATTTTAATGGTGACAGCGACTAATCTCAAAAACCTACTGATTTCTCATAAGAGCCAAAAAAATACAATCTATGATGAGAATATCGCCCGAGTGTTATATTTTCCAAAGTCAATATTATTACTGTTGCTTTTCCAAATTGCAAAAGTCGGAAGACTTGTTCATGCGTTGTCAACCATAAAATGGCACAAACCGACGATTCATCTGATTATAGTTCTCAAAATGAATAGAATAAATTCAGTCGAGGTCAAGTGAATCGTAACGACGAGCGTCACTTGCCATATCATTGTTAGCTTCATACGTACATTCACACATCTTCTATTGACAATTCACCAATTCCACTATTTATTTGAGGCGAACGTCTATTTTCTTTAATTATGGATTACAGAACTTAAATATTTAATAATGGAATAATGAAAATGGAAGACCTGCATTTGAAAAAAATCGAGTGAAGAATGCAGACGTATATGGACTTTTTCTAATCAATTATTAGAAAATTATTCAAATTCTGTTGAGAAGAAAAGATTCTTTTTCCTCGTGTTTTATAATTTAGCTATACAAGGTGTTTAATGCACGATATTTTAAATCTGAAGACAAATTAAAAAATAGACAATGAATATAGTAGAAAAAACATCGTTCAACAACAAATAGACACTTTGAAAATTTGTCCTGCCCTTCTGTTTCACACGTAGATCTTTTATGACAGAAGTAGATCGGGACTTAACACCAGATCGATAATTGAACGCTACGAAAGTAAGTTACATATTCACTCTTAATCATGTATTTTGATGGAAGATAAAGTCGTAACCACTCGGCAGGCTCAATATCTGTTGAAAAAATGTTTTGACCTTGTACTTCGTGCTTACAACGAGCAATTAAAGATCGAAGTTTAGGCATATGTTTGACAAGATATAAAACATTTGTTCTGTTTCCGACAACAATCCAAAGAACTTCACATTGATGTCCAAGTGGTGATTCGACTAATGCAGCACATTTCTCACTGTTAAAACACATCGTCCCTGAAAACTTTAGTTCTCGAACGGATGGACATATAATTCTTCCCACATGTAAGTCGATCGAAGAATTTAACATCAATAAGTATAAATGAGGCGCTCGATCTAGTAAAGTTTGAAATAAAGAATATGTAAAGTTATCATATAAATGTATATGGAGCCTTATTAATCGATTTAGTGATGGAATAACAGATAAAATATGGTCATCGTTAGACAGACTGATTACTAGATAATGAATATTCGAAAATGGAGTAAGAAATACAATGGAATCTTTGAGTCGGTTCGTTCCGTTGCTTTCGCATCCGGGAATACTTATTTGATCATTTGACCAATAGTCTTTATCATTGAGACAAGTCGATTTGAATTGTTCTACATCAGACAACAACAAATCATCAAAGGTATAGGGTAAGGTATAAAGAGCTGCTTCGCTATATGTTTTCGGATTACTCCAAATACATTGAACAAACCATCGACGTTCTTCAAGCCAAAAGTGAGTTCGAAATGTATTGAGTAATTCATCAACTTTCTCTTCTTTATTGTCATGCTGAAGAAATGGTATGGTCATTTTTAGTCGAAATATTTTGATCTTAGATAAATAATTAGTGATAAATGTTTCCCATTGATGTCCATTCCAATAAATCGTGTTTGTCTTGAGAGTTAAATAACATAAACTAGGTAGTTTTTGACAAAAATTAATCAGACAGTTTGCATCAGAAGCACACGTAAGTTTCAATGTAGTCAGCAAAGGCATAGAAGTTTCAAGTTGTTTCTGTTCGGATTTATCTTTAATGGATGTAGAAAGTCGTTTCAGATGAGGTGTGAAGTTGAATAGACAAGATAAGTCATTAAAATGACAATTAATGTTTTCAATAGATAGATATTTGATTGATAATGAAACGACTGAGATTTCGTCCAACTGTATATTTGATGTGAAATTGTCTGCTAGATTGCAATTGATCAGTTTTTGCAGACGCCAAATGTTATTTATCAACTGAGAATGTGTATCTGTTCTCAATCTTCGGGAGCCGTATTGGCCCATGTCCTGATGATTGTTTAGGACTATATTTAAATGTGTAAGAAGTGGAAGAGAATGACAAGTCAATATCATTTCATTCAAAGTATCAAGAAGTTCAATGTTATACAGTGAAAGTGAATTCAAACGATTGAAACGATTAAGAGTAAAACCATATGACAGGAAAGTGTCGGATAAAGTTGGTGTTTCATTATTTGAAAGGATTAATGATATAATTCGATCAATAACTGATGGCAGATATTGTTGACAGATTATATTAAAATCATAATTGGATATGGATTGAAAATCGAAATAATATGCTTGAAAAACGTTGAAGAGAAGATTATTAAAGCGAGAATTGAGACCATGGAAAGCACGAAGAAGAGAAATACCATCAAGAAATTCGAATATTTCAAGTAGTAGTTCGTTTGCCAATGATTCAAACGTCATCGTTCACTATACTTTCAACAAAATAAAATAAACCTTACGTTTTTTGTGTATGATGATAAAAAAATAAAGGCATCTTGAAGGTGATGATAGAAATATTATAGAAGATAAGAAATTGAAAGCTTCATATGGCGACTTTTTTCCTACACTATATGTTTGGTTATCTAATGTTGTTAAGAATTAATCTAAGTTTTTTTTTTACCTTTTTTTATGGCAATCGATAGTTGTTTGGGTGAGAATAGTGATATAAATACATATATCGTTTGCTTGTAGCTGTCGTCACAATATATAATTTTTCTAGAATATTCAAAAAGAAAAATGAGATTAATATTAAACGAAAACAGTCAGATTATTCTTTGAAGACATCTCAAATGTGAGACAAAGTAAAAAACATTGAGTAATGTTTAATTTTGTAGTTATTTGTTTGCCTATTCCAGTCTTATTAAGAAATGGCATGGTGGTTTTTTTCACAAATTAAGTACCATGCTTATGTACGATTGATTTTTTGGCACTGTTTGAACTCTGATGATTTTAACTGGAGAATCTGGATATTGCTAATGTTTTTTCCACTGTAAATAAAATTCATGAGAAAAGTTTGTCATATAACTTAAGAAGGTCACTTATCGTCACCAAAAAAGTTATTTTACCTAGTAACTATCCAGTCACAAGTTACTTAGTAAAATAAATGTAACTACCCATTCCTAAATACAACTGAATATTGTACAGAACCTTTTATTGCATCATTTAGTTTCTTGTTTTATTCAATTTATTAATTGTTGATGTAATCGTAGTTAAACTTGTTCGTTAAGCTGTTCTAACACAGGCATAGCATTATTTCTTCGGCTAAAGGGACGCTTATATTCAATTTTGGACTAATTCGACTTTTTTTCAGCTAGGAGTTAGCCAATCAGAAATTTTCGATGTCAGGATTTCGACTAACCGGATTGTTTCAGACTGCCAATTCGACTAAGGAAAGATTTCGAATATCGATCTCTTCTTTATCGAGTTTTTTTGTTTAGGGATGGTCAAGAATCAGAGAGTGGGGAGATATACGACTTTGGACGAAACCATAAGCGGCGAAACATCGTCAATTTAGGAGAGTCTCAAAAAAAAATTCAAATAATGATCGACAAACAAAAAGAAGGTAATAGTTAACTTTTAGAATTATTAAATTTCTGCTAGGAATTGCTTTCCAGTATTGTTAACGCTATATTTATTAATTTTACGATAAACAGAACTTTTACAAATAGTGTTAAATACGATAAATGAAATGGTTATCTGTTTTTAGTGGTTTTTCGACGGACAATAGGATTGTTTCGTTCATGAGAGTTAAGAATTCCTCAGAGAAAATTTTCATTTTATGTATAACAAGCTAGTAAAATGTGGATGATATTGCTGAGCAAAAATTATGAATTGAAAGGTTCGTTATTCTGCATGATGCTCCGATGCTACAAAACTTTCTAGTGTTTGGATGCAATTATGCATTCATACACGTAACGAAAAGTTGATAGTTTACGCATAAAAGCTGTACATTTTAAAATTAAAAAAATTTTCTTTAATTAAAAAAAGTAAACTGATCAGAGTCAATGCTTTCAAATTTGTTTATCTTGAAAGAGAAAATATTTTTAATGTGTTAAAATGTGCGCTTTTTACGCTTCAGAGCAATTACTTTTTTGTTTATTCGCTATCTGAGTAAGCAAAAAATTAGATCATCATTGAATTTTATTCGTTTATTATTCTTCGTGATATTGTCCGCTAAAGTGTAATAAGGCTTAAGATTTTTGATAGCGACAGCGATCGAAGACTGCCAAGTTTTCAATTGTTTTTAAAGAAAAAGCTACTTATTCAGTTTTTCATCACATTGTTGGATACTCTTGCAAAAGCAAAGGTGGAATTCAGCCTTTCCAAGCCTTCGCTTCTTCAAATCAGGGAAGGCTTAATCCTCATCAAGCCTAATGGCTCCGTCACCTGCGGAAAGAAGTCGTGGTTATTGATTAGATACAAAGTGAGTAATGGACGATTGAAATATGGTTTTGTAGTACTAGTCATCTACCTATCGTTGCAAAATGGATGATTACATGACTAATCGGGATAGAACACCACACACTACTATAGTGAAGCATGAAAGCAATTAACTATTTTGCTTTGTCATAAATGATTGAAGAACAAGACTATCGGCGCATAATGAAAACAAGAGCAGAGCTATAATTTATTTTTATCATCAGGCGGTTATTTTGTTCTTCACGCATTTATGATAAAGGAAAACAGTTAATTACTTTCATGCTTCATTATAGTAGTGTGTGATGTTCGACTTCGATTAGTCATGTAATCATCCATTTCGCAATGATGAATGAACAGGTAGAAATCAAATTAATAACGACACTCTCAAAGTTAAACAACTATTTATTCTAATCTGACGCAGGATATCTTTCGTCAGGATGCGACTATTCTTTGGTAGGATTCGTTTAGAAAGTGCACCAGCAAAAATAAGAGGTAGACCAAGATAAAATTCAACGAGATCTCTCGAATGAACACTTTTGGAGCTAAATTTCATCAAGCTATGCCTGAGGAAATCCTTAATTGGTATATAATTCATTAATTATTTTATTAAAACTAGGTAGGATTCCTCCAGGAAGCGGATCAACAAAAACAAATAACGGACTAAGATAGAACTCGATGAGATCTATCGAATGGACGCTTTTGAAGCTAAATTCCCACAAGTCGTTGTTGAGAAAATTCTTAATTAGTACTAATTTAGTAGTTTTAATACTTACTGTGAAAAATTCACTCACGTGCTGATGCCAGCAAAGATAAATTACAGTTTTATATCGATTCTGATTAGTTCTTTCTTCAAATATATCGTACTGATAATCAGAAAATTGTTTTTTAATATTTTGCTTCATGCGTAAAACAACAATAAAAACAAATTTATTGGTTTGTCTTTGTTAATCAATAGGTGTCAAAGTATTATAGATGGCGCGTTGAATCAGAGAACAATGGTCTTATGCGAAAGATATATATGTATATATATATACACGGTCGGAAATAATATTAATCCAGTAGATGCCGCTTATAATTTCCAATGGAAGATATAATGAATTCTATATCAAATAAAAGCTCGTCAAAAATGGCGTTTATTGGTACTAAATAGTAAAGATTATGCAAGCTTCTTAATATCGAATATAAAAAACTTTCAGATATTTTATACTTTTTTCAGTGGAAAAGTACGATACCAACAATTCAACAATGGAATAATGTGTTTTTCATGGATATTTTTACATGACTCGATAGATCTCGTCGAGTTCTACAAAACTGTATTTATGAAAAAATTTTTAAACATAGTTGCTGGTTTAATATTCACTGAATACTTTCTAAAGAATGAATCGAAAAACTAACGCATTTTTTGACATTTTTTTATAGAGAAAAAAAGTGGTCTTTTTTCATACTAAATTCAGCTATTTTCCATTAACATCCTTATGTAAGATGCTTGAAAGTATACTCATTCGATGCAGTTTTTCACACTGTATCGACTGAGTATTTTTTGAAATGCCTGAGATAGTAAAAATAATCAAAAAAGGCTAATTTTGTTGAAATTTCAATGTTTTTTTTTCATATAAAAAATGTGACTTTTTTAAACGCTTTTTAAAGATTTTTCCAACAGTTTTTCGAATTTTCTCATCACAAAAAGTGAATCAGAAAATCTTTCGTATATACTGCTTTGTAGAGCTCGACGAAATCTATCAAATCATGTAAAAATATCCAAGATAAGCGCATTATTCCATTTTTGAATTGCTGGCACCTTGCTTTTCTATTGCAATAAAAGTATAAAATTTTTGAAAGCTTTTATATTTGATATTATAGAGCTTGCGTAATCCTTACTATTTCGTATCAATAAATCCCATTTTTGACGAGCTTTCATTTCATATAAAATTCATTATCCTTTCTATTGAAAATTATAGGCGGGGTATCTCCTGGAATAATATTATTTCCAACCATATACAGCATATTCTCTATTCTATCGAATAGTAAACATTGAAAAAAATAATTTACACAGCAATAGAAATGACACGAAATCAGAAAAAAAGACTGATGTGCACATCTTATGAATAATTTATAATGATAAAAGTACAGTCACAATGATTGATTTTTACAGAGAAGAGAGTGAAAAGAGTGACCTATTGTCTTTAGTAGCTATACATGTACTCTCTTATTTTTTTAGCTTTATTCTTTTTGTAGCTGTCAATTACTATCCAAAAGCATATTTGATTTACCCAAATAAGAAATTCTTTCATTTACAGCTGCGGCACTTGTTCGCCTTTCTGCTGCTTCTTTGTGAGCATCAAAAGGTAGTTACTTAACTGATTCAGGTTCTGTTTATGTTTCTGAAAACAGTCTTGATAGGAATGGAGTTATCAATCGATTTTTTGATATTTTCTTTGCGTTCTTTCAATCATATCTGTTACTCTTGTCTTGTATATGCACATTATATTATTTTATTTCGTTTTCATATTACTACATAGGTCAGATTTGGTATTTACGTCAGAAAATAAAGCACCTTTTACTATTTATTAATGGAACAAAAAAACAACACGTTACTAGTATTCAAAACGTATGATAAATGTGGAGCTGTTTCCGTGAATAAGAATATCACAGTTTAGAAGTTGATAATAAGATTGATCGAAGAACAGTATGACTTAGATATTCGATTAGACATATTTTTAAAGTATTTTGTTTCAGATTGATGTTTTCTGTATAATCTACGCTTGCATAGGTCTTTGTTCAATAATTACTTTGGTCATTTTGTTTGATCAACGACGTATAGTGTCTTATGGTTGGATATGTTTCTATATGTTTTTTTAAAACTTTTGTTTACATCCGTAGATAAAATTTCGATTATGCTTCGTAATTCAGTGAAACTGCTCATATCAACCATCCAGCATATGCGTCATATTAATCAATTTCTTCTTATTCTAATCACTATATGGGCAGGTCTTGAGTTAACATTTCTTTTTGCACAATGTAGCCAAGTGAATGCTCGTATTTTTCTTACTGCAAATGATAGATGATTTGCTCAATTTTATAATTAGGCTTTTGTTTTATGTGCGATCAATGCTAAATATGTCAGTCTTATCATGATTGCTTTTGGAGTATGTGATTCAATCGGTAGTTTTGTTTTTGGTCAACTCGTTCAACTAGTCGAGCGTTGTCTATGCTTTGTACGGCGTCTTATTTACTGATAATAACGAAGTAGCATTTTCAAACTATCGCCTATGGGAGTCGACTGGATTTGCTCTTTTCTATATTCTTATTCGTCGTATACATACTCGAATTACTCTTATTATTCTCCTTATATTTCTTTCAGTAGGCATCAGTGGTTATGCATTGGCCGAATATCGATGGCAAACAAGCGAAAGAAAAGAAGAGAATGCTAAAAACAATCAAGTATCACCGTCGTGAGAAACACTTGTCATTAAACACTATCTTACTAAAAAAATTCATCTATCTGACTAACACTATATTCGTGCTGTAATATTATGCATGCATAAAATAAATGGATATGAATGATTATATTTAGATAAGATATTAACTTTGCGCTATAGTATACACCGACATTTATCGATATAGATTCATATTTAAAGAGATTCATCGATAATCACAGCTTGAACTAATGAATCAATGACGGTAAAGCAATGAATAATGGCTCTTGTTACATTTATTCCACATTAAGTAACAAGACACGCATCTGTGGTGTAAATATAAAGAGAAAGAAATAATCAATTTATTATCTTTACTAAATTACTGAACAATCTATAACCTAAAATACAGATATTTGCAAAATATCATAGAGTTGACGCGAATAATTTGTTAAATGTTTTTCTCTAAGTCATAAGCAATAGCAGGACTGATAGTTTTCCTAACTTTGATAGAAGCAAAGAAATATTACAGATGGCAAAAAATTAGAATATTAGAAATAAAAGTGTTTGAAATTAGAATGTTCCCTCATCGTCACTCTTATAAATTGAACTTTGCTCTATATTTTTGCTTTCGACATTTTACTCCTTCTCGTAATTAGAATTACCAGAACTCGGGCTGTTGCTAGTTTATCTTCGCCATGGCTATGACCGAGACCAGTGAAAAATAAGATAACGGTACCAGAATGAGGACGGAAACCAAAAACATTTGAGCTCTCACATCTCTACTCCAACAGAGGAGCAAACACAATAAATATCGACTGAGAATACCTCTAATACTTGTTCAAACAATAAGCTGCTTATCATTATAAAGTGTCTGTTCATCGAACTTACTAGCAGTTAATCCGATTATGAAATTATAATATATGAAATTATAATATATGAAATAAGGAGCAAAACGTGTTTATGCTCAGCTTGATATAGTCTTGTTTCTAGAAAAAATTTAGCTAAACGTCTATAATAATAGAAAGTTGGATAAACAATTATCGAAACAGATCGACATCAATAGTTATTGTTGTTTATAATAACCATAATAAGTTCAGACTGATACTGAACACTCCATGTAACTAGGATTGAAGGATTGGAATGGAAAAGTGCCTGGCATTCGATGTCGCTCATCAATCTTCGCCGTAAGTTCAGTTAGTTGTTGTTTGAATAAATAATAATTATCAAGATGAGATTTGACCTGATCTTCAGTTATGGTTGATATTGATTTACTTTCTTTATCATCAGTACCAACACGTGGAATGAGATGACTCCAATCTCCCATCAAGCCTGGCATTTTCATAGCAGTCAATACAGTCAAAATAAGCATTAGACTATAGTTTTGTACGGATGGTAATAAAGATGGTACATCTCGCCTTAGTTTAGTACCAATAAAAGTAGGATCAAAAAGATAATCGGCGACATGTCCAACGTGTTCATGAATTCCAGTGCATGCACAAATAAGCTGTGCGATCACATCAATTAAATGAGTACGACTAGGAATACCAGCTAGTCCCAATGGTTGACATAATTCAGCGATAAATCGACGCTCACATGGTCTAGCCATAAATGCGCGTTTTGAACTTATTTTACCTTGTTTGTCGTTCTCTGTCGGTTCTTCTTTCCCATATTCAATGTCGAAGAATCGCCTTACATAATCACGCACGACTTTCCAATATGCGGGTAAGTCCGCTGCAATAGGATAATGTTTTACCCATTCAGAATCATTTTCATCAGATACTCCATTTGTTTCATTGGCTTCGTTGCTTTGATTAAGATGTTTAGTAGAGTTTGTCGGGCTGTATCCACACTTTGGACATTTCTCTTTTATTACACAACTGTTTGTATTTTCTTTTGCATGTGTATTATCGCATTGTTGATTAGTTGATTCAGTTTGAGGATGTCGATTCGCCTCGAGTCTCATACTTTCAGGAATCCAATCAGGTATGATACGAAATCGGTAATGAGAAATGATACAGTCACAGAGTTTGACAAACTCACCGTGGTCGAATGCCCAAATTCTATGACAAAGGCCGCCTGGATTGACCAGTGAGGTTGCTGCTGAAAGATTAATGGTTACAGTACGATAAGTAAATGGCTTGAGAAAGATACGCAAAGGATGAGCTGTAGGAAGATATTGTCGGGATACAGTTGCCAATGTATTGGCCTCAATGAAGTGCGTGATCAGTAAGTGGTCATTTATGGTTACTAAGGCTAGGGCCGACGATCGCCACATATATTTGGCATAAGTCCAATCTTTATCAGGGCCATATGAATTTTTTGAAGGCATGATCAGTTCATCATGATGTGAAAGATAAATACCAATCAAGCGGCGTTCATGATCGAAGTAGGCTGCGGCACCATAGCGATCGAAAGGTGCTCGAACAGCAAATAATGATAAACCAGTCATATCATTCACATAACGAGCTGATTTAAGTATTGGATGTGTCAGAGTTGCGGTGAACAATTCCATACTTTCTATACCAGGTTCGAGTTTTCGAGTATAATGGCAGGCCAAACCATAAAAGGCAAAGTGACTCATGAGTTCATCACTATCGCCGCACCAATTTGGATTGTTTGGTATAGGCATCGAAGGAAAATGTTTACGTCTCCATGCGATCATATCATCTATAGAGTTGAATTGCAACTCAAGATCTTCAAGTGGCCAAAGCTTGGAATTCAAAATCGTGGTCACCAACCTTGGAAGGAAATGCCAAAGACTTTGATCATCTTCATCCCATGTCGCTACGAATCTTCCACCATCAGCTCGTTTGAGATGAAGATTTTGTGTAGGTAAGTTAGAAGGTTCAGCTATGTCAATAGCACGAGCTGGATTTGCGTTCCAGCCACTTGATACTAGTGCTGATATTTTCATGAACAATCGAGTATAGCCATCGAGACTAGAAACATAATACGCGTCTGTCTTGGCATCCAGATGCTTACAGCTGTGTAACTCGCGAATAGCAATAACAACCTCAGAGTCATCATCATCAGGATGTACACTTTTATCAATGGAATTCAGAGCTTCTACCTTAGACTTAATAATGTCATTAGGTAATATCAAATCGGTACTATTAGCTCGCATCAGATCCAAAGATTTAAGATTGCGTGAGGTGAGAACAGGAGGTGCAAATCTAGAAGTTACAAATTCCATGACTAGTAAAGATAAATCATGTCCAGGGCAGTAACGAGGAGGACGCGATGCTTCGTTCTTTTGTTCGATCCCACTCTCAGTTGCGTTCCATGTGATTATTTTTCCCATTTCGATAGGTGAACGCCTAGGATTAAATTCATTTGGTTTTGTAAATTCATTTGGATCTTGATTGGCATCAAAGAGAGAACAGTGAATGCGTGTATTAGCCGGTAAATCTACTCCTGTATGAGTCTTAACATCATGATTTATGTTTGCATTGGAAAGAACACCAACCATCGGTAAAACTGGATAAAGACGAGCACATTCTTTGATGAAATTTCGTGGATTCTCATAGAATACATCTACCATTTTTTCCTGTTTCTTACCATCTTGTCCAACTTGAATTTCATCTGATTGATCTGACCACAGTCTATGAACGGCGTTTGCGGTGATTTTGGCGGGTGCAGGTGCTGCACCTAAACAAAAAGAACAGACAATCAATCGAAGGACTTCATCCTTAGACATATGTCCTCCAGCTGCTTCAAAAGCTGCTTGCAGTGCAGGTCCATGAGCATGGCGAGCGAATGCAGCCTGAAATTTTCCATAGCTGGCATAACCCACATTTTCTTTGTAATTGCCTGCAACCATGAAATTGAGCCAATCAGGTAGAAACGTAGAGGGATTCGTGACACAATCTACATAAGCGTCACGCTCTTCACGTGTTAGTGCACCACCAGTAGCCAAAAAGAAGATTGTCTCACCAACAGCATGATATACAGCTTCTTTGCTTGGCTCCTTGCCTGGTAGTCTTGGAACAAGGCGAAATAAATAGCTATAAGTTGCTGTGTTTTCTTTAGTTTTTAAATCCACCAGATTCGGTAATGTATGAGGAAAGGCTGCTAGCCATTGATGAACAACTTTGCGACTAAGTAAAAGACGATCTGGCATAGGATGAGTTGGATTTGGCAAGAAGATGTTGTTGAAATTGCAATATTTAATTAGTGAACTTGATACAGACCATCCAATCGTTTGGAAGTCTTTGACGATAACTGGATCACGACTTTCTAAATAGGCTTTAACGTACTTATGGCTAGCTACACCAATACCATCTCCAAAGGGAAAGAACCCAGCAGTGTTTGATTTTCCTAGTTTCTCCGAGAAATCATGTTGAATTGCACGAAAAAGATTAAGTGGATTCTCGCCACATGGAACAAAAAGGATAAATGTGCATACTTGTAGCCAATACGATTTGATTTTCCATAACCAACCACGATCTTCTATAGGTGTAATGTTCGATCGCCAGACGGATTCAGTTGTATGAACTCGAACACAAGCAGGAGGCCATCGAGGGTATTCTTGTGCGATGTTCGTCTTTGTGCGATGAAAAATGAGACAATACACGACATATCCTGCATAAAAACATAAGACGATGAAACCAATAGTAATGCCAATCAATCCTCTAACGAATCGATAGATTCTGCGCAAGATTCTAGGAAGAGAATCACCAAATCGAATAGTTCTTGTGTTTAACAACTCATAGTCAATAGCTGAATTGACCTTTTTTATCTTCAACTTTTGAGGATTTCTTAAATTAATATGCTCACTAGCGGTGAATCGATGGAAGTAGGTTCGAGTAGCCAGAAGGTAGATTGTTAAACCGACTGGTGAGAGGAAATAAGTAATGATGAGAATACCTGTAAATACAACTCTCTCCTCAGTCCAACTGGTATAGCGCGGAATGCTGCCATCCGCATCCGGTATCAGATTATAGGCGCATGTGAATCGCCTATGAAAGTTTTGCACCATCCAGAGAGCGATCCACAATTGAACCAAACGAAAATGAGCCATGCTGGCTACAGTAGACAAAGCATCTTGATATAGGCCCATTAAATTGTTGAGATTAAAAAAATGTAGGTTTGGTGCGTTCATTCTTCGTTGAATAACCAATTGACAGAATATGATTAGACAGCTCAAAATGAAGAGGAATCCAGATGCTATGACAACGTAGTGAGTAAGGCGTTCTCTGGGCCTGAATATAAGCGCCAACCAACCCAGGATCATGAAAGTATTCAATAGGAACACATCGTCGGCTACCAACGAAAGCGATGTCATTGCGCTATCTATGCGTGTAGGAGAGAATGTGTGAGACATATTATATTTAAATTAAAGTTAAATGACTGATCCTTTCAGAACTTAATGCACTCGGTTATATTGAATAGCTCTCTAACAAAGATACGTAGGAGCTATCGAACGATAGAGATGATCGAAAAGTGAGTCATGTGCTCAATTGACATCTCAGATTTCAATGAAACTTTGGCAGTATATAGCTCTAAGTAAGACATGAAAATCTCAAAAATGTCACCCTCAAGAATTGTTTTTTTGCTAAGATATTCAATCTACAATATAGGCACTCTCAGGTAAAAAAATGAGTATGACCAATGTATTTATCAAACGTAACTTTTTGGCCTGAAATTTTGTGGGTATATACTATCATAGATGTCTTAGATATTTATATACTGAAAATCATTCTTGGTCGTGTTAAGTAGCTCAGTAACATTTTATAGGATTTAAACGCCCATTCCATCTTGTGATCAAGATTTTGTATCGTGTATGATCGACATATACGTTTCCGATTTAGAACTAAGTACTAACGCCATCGAACCATTAGCTATTTTCGTATATATTTCATAGAAGCAACTGTTAGATAAACTTACAGGCAGATTGTCCAAAAAATATTGTTCCATTCTCGAGATATTCAAATATTTCTGAGAGTACTTTGAAAAATAGCACTTCTTACGTTCAATCGTAATACACTAATATTTGTACATAAATTATTTGAAAAGCTCCATATGAAAGAACTTTTTATACTGTACATATCAGCAAAATATCCTGTATCGAATGATATATAAAACTTCTCTTAAAATGGCAAAAAGTTTTTCATCTCTCAAAAGGCTGGAAAAGACAACATAAATACAAACATAAACTGGTTTCTTTGTGTATTCTTTTAAACCTTCTGTATTCCAATTCTTAGTAGCCCAATGAAATTAGTGTATTGATCTCTATAGGATTCGAAAAACATTTAATGTCTTTTGAGAAAATTATATTTTGAAATTGCCATACCTCACCCAGAGATTTTGCCGATCGGAGAATTTTTTGTTATTCTCAAAGATGTTTCATATGTCACTCAATAAAAGATTGTTTGCTAGTTTGCACACAACAGAAACTTCTTTCATATGATGGAGCTTTTCTAATGATTTGTGTACAAATACGAGTATATTTAGATGAAGACTTGATATGAAACATTGTCAGAAGAATCTGAGCGATGCATAAACCAGACAAAAATGAGGCTGAAATATACAGTTTCCATAGATGAAAACTCGTTTTTCTTGAAACAAAAATAATATCAACCAGATGGTAGCCGGTTAGGCTACATAAACTCAAATTTTAAGCAACAATCCATCGCACGGATCATGCATCATACATGTGTGCAAATATTGGTACACAAAATTCAAATCATTCAGCTGACTTCTATGGGAAGGACCAATGAATGAGAGATACCTTCCTTTATCTTGGTTTGCTAGTGAACTATTACTTTCTCATGTTCGTTCGCAAGAACAAAAATATAAAAAAGTGCGAAACCACACTTTTCAGTAGGACAAACAGTTTTGATATAAAAAAATGTATCATTTCAATATTATGAGCAATAGTAAAATATGCTCTGAGCTATTTCAAGCGCCGTTTTAATACGAATTTGTACCAGTCAATAAAATTTAAAATTTCAAGTCTTCTACTGTGAATCTTCCTAGAAAAAATATTAAGTAGATACAATATAAAAAACCGTTTGAAGTGATCCATTCTGATCCTCCCTGAAGAACATTTTCGGTAAAAACCTTATAAAATTAATGTCGACAAAGTGACCTTTTATAAAGTTGTGATGAATAACTGAATGTCTCTAGTCAATAAAAATATATATAGCAGAGCTACATTTCACTTCATTTTTCTTAACATCAACCCATTTCAGCCTTTTCGCGCAGAGTGAACCACTTTAAACAAGTTTTACATTTTCTCCTCACAACATATTTTCCACAATGATTTACCAGGAAATTTAGCAGACTCAGAATTTCAAGCTCTATTGACTGTATACTATCGAATTCTACCGTAGTGGTTCGCAGAGTGCATTAAAATGGGTAAGATCATATTTTACTGATACTTAAAGGATAGAGATGTAACAATAACAATACCAATACTAATTGGTATTAACGAGTATTGGTATTGCTATATACTGGGGTATCCATAAGTACTTGAAGATCTATGGATAACCCTAGCATATAGTAGTTGAGGACGGAACGGTACCCGCAAAATATAGTAGTTGATGATGTATGGAATACTCCCAGTATATAGTAATACCAATACGATCAATAGCAATATCTCAATACCGTATTGGTATTGTTACATGCATATTAAAAGAGACCCCCTCGGAAAACCCTATTTTTCGACGAAAAGTAACGTTTGTTTTAATGATAGGAAGATGCGCTGATGTCTCTTTTTTCAGAATAGCTATGACATTTCGCAAAACGAGTAGATTTCGACGGTCTTACCATCTAAATCCTACATTTTCCTCTTCAATTTTCCGCATATTTTAGTGATTTTTTCGATTTTTTAAGCTGTATATTTCTTTGTATCAGTACTGAGTAAAAATTTGTTTTTATATTAATTACTACGAAACTACTAATACTTAAGATAAAGATCACAAATCTGTAGCTTGACTCAATCACTGATATATAACTTATGTGTGTTTCTCAAAAACATTTTTCCTCGAGCATAAAGTTTATGTGGGTAAGCTTTTCTTCATAACGACTCAATATAGAAAGGAAATTTTTTTTTAATACATGGTAGACAGATAGGGCTAGGCTGACACAGAGCCCGGTTTTTTGAATTTCTGTTTTGCTGAATAGAAATCATAGATCTTTCACATGTATCAATGATTTTTCTTTTGAACATAAATTCAAGAATCTTTGAAGAAAAGAGTTTTTAAAATTAAAGGAAGAAAAACTCAAAAATCAGGCTCTGTCATGACCTAGCCATAAGGCCACTCCATAACTTAAAACGACTCTGGGCTGTTAGCTCCATGCCTTCGTAGTGAAAACTCTGCTCGCGAATAAAGTACTTTTTACCAATAAATTGACTAGAACTCAATAGAATATTGGAGGTTCAGGAGAGATATTTCACTCATAATCTATCCTTGCGTAGACTAATATTCTCCTAAAAATTTGGTTGAAATCAGACAAAAAAATTAGCAAAGTTGGTTCTTAGGAGGATCTTAAATATCATAAACTAAAGGGTGGGTACACAGTTTCGAATACATGCTAGAATGTCCTTTGCAAAAAAGTTCTCCAAAAAATAGTCCCTTATGTAAGATGTCCTTCATCCTGAATTTAAGAGTCTATGATTTTTTTTTATTTCAAACTGAATTTCAAAATAAAAAATCACAGCTACTTCCTTCAACTGACGAGGGAAGGGTCCCAACTGTCCAATCGCTTTTGAGCCGAGACTATGTGGATTATGTAGACCCAAATGAGTTATGAATAGCCTGGGAAAAGTTCGGGCCGCTAGCACATTGCTATGGAGATATTGCACTTTTACAGTATTCTTTAAAAATGAATGCTGTGGTCCCCCTCAGGGATATCGGAAAAACTGATTTTCGAATTTCGACTTGAAACTTTGAATAGAGACAGACCTCAATGAGAATAGTTTATTGTGAATGTTTTTGAGATATTGTCATCTGTTTTTATCTTAAAATAAGGGCATCAAATCTGCCAGTTTATAGAGACTAGCTATTCATAACTGTATCCTAAGGTAGGAAGGGCGAAAAAATCTGAAATAGTCACAGTAAACTATTTTCATTGAGGTCTATCTCTATCTAAAGTTTCATGTCGTAATTCGAAAACCAGTTTTTCTGGTATCCCTGAGGGGGACCACAGCATTTTTTAAAGAATACTGTAAAAATGCAATATCTCCATAGCAATAAGCGAGCGGCCCGAACTTTTTTCAGACTATTCATAACTCATTTGGGTCTACATAACGCACATAGTCTCGGCTCAAAAGCGATTGGACAGTTAGGACCCTTCCCTCGTGAGTGAAATCCCATCTAATCTATCTTAGTCCCGTATATTCCTCCAAGTCTACCCTAATCTCATCAAATTTTACCCTCGACCTACCTCAGTCCTACATGACGGTAGGATCAGGGTTGGACTACGGTGGGACTAGACTCCAAAGCTCCACCCTCACCCTCGGCTGTTACCAAAGTTTTGATCTTTTTCTGTAACTTGACGTTATTCATATATAATACATAAGTCATTCAAAAAAAGTAATGAGAGTGATATTTTAGTTCCTTATAAAAATTTCAACTGGTATTATAATAATAAGATTTCGATAAGGTCTATTTTTCTATCTCATGCGGCGAATAAAGGAATGGTTATACAGTGAATATTTGGTGGAACTCACATAGGAAAAACGTAAGTGTAAGTTTTAAGTCGAAGAATTGCGGTTCCCTTCTCCCTATTACAGACCTAAGCAACCAGGCTCAAAGTTCGTTAAGTGCATTTTCTTAGCAACGGCGGACAACAAATATTAGACTTCTTTCTTAAGTTTCTTGGCTACCAAATGTAGAAAACAAGAGTTTTTATGGTATAGTCTATTAATATAAGGAAGCTAAAGATATGTGAGTTCCACATTTTAGCCCCAAAAAGGGTGTGCTAACAAGCTTTTATGAATAAGTTTTTATAGAAGCGACGTTGCTAGCTAGAATTTTCACATTTCAAAAGAGGTCATAAAGATGCACCAAACCGTATGTTATAGTTCTATTCACATGACTTTTTCTGACGTTTTTTATGGATCTCTTTGAATATAGACTTACTCATTGTGGTGTTTACGATGAGTTTCCCGTTGTCAGGCATGCATTCAAACCACCAGTGGAGAATATACAAAACTGCACAAAGTTTCAATAGTTAAAATTAATCATTCGGGAGTTATAGGTATTCTAGTTGAAAATCTAACTAATGACCCTAACAATTTCTATAAAAAAAAACGTTTTTTGTCTGTTTTTTTCTGTGACAAGAAACCATCATCTCATATTGACAAATTTGATTAAACAAATTTGTGACAACACACTAGGAAAAGGTATATTACACGGTTCGATGCATCTTCATTTTATCTTTCGATCGATGAAAATCGCAGCTCTCAACGTCGCTTCTATAAAAACTTATTCAAAAAATATTTACTATATAAACATTCGTTTTTTCGCCACATGAAATAGAAAAATAGATCTTATCGAAACTTTATTATTATAATATCAGTTGAATTATGATTAGATAGCATAGAAAGGTACAGCATTCTTTTCTCTATCAGCCATATAGAGAAAACTTTCTTTAAGGTTCTTGTAAGGAACTACAATACCACTCTCATTACTTTTTGAATGACTTACGTA
>JAJEKB010019424.1:0-21407 GCA_022393335.1 Macrotrachela quadricornifera
TATTAACCTAAAAGTTTTCTCCACAGCAAACGCTTCTTTTTCGAAATATTTAGTTTTCCATAAAAGTCGATTTTCCTGAACTGTGTGTAGCATAGTAATGTTTTCTTGATAATGCAATATTCCGAGAAAGAAACGTTTGTTTTGGCTGAAACTTTTAGAATAATATACGGTCATAAGACCTACATGTGGACGAAAATTCAGATTGAAATTCAATAGTTTGCTTTTTCATTGAATTTCTCGTCATAGGTGGTATACCCAGTAAAATGATCATAACTGGAGGTGGAAGGTCTATTGCCTGTTATCCTATTAGGCTTTTCATAGTCTCATCGGACCCTATATATCGGTAAAATATCAACAAAAACGGTGTGGATTAATTGGAGAATTTCCTCCGTAAGGCTTGTACCCTTATGCGCTCTTCACAAAGATTCACATAGTTTTCAGAAATGAACTTTCCAAAAGTTTCATTTTTGCGCTGTTCGATCACCAATCGATCAAGAAGTCCACAATGAATATTTCAGATTATCGAAAAGGCTCGACAAAACACCATGACTCTTGTCTTATTCTTTGGTCACGATACAGTTTGTTTTTTGTGTCTCAGGAGTCATTCACAGAGAGAAAGAAAAAAAGTTGGTTGACGCACATGCTTTTTTTCTTCTTTCGCGGAAAGTGGATGTCTTTGCATACAGCACACTTGAATAGCGGTCTTCATTTGAATAGTAAATATTTGATAAGAAAATGAAGAATGGCGCATTTTGTTGGCTGTCATCAGTGGATTTTTCCAACTTTCCAGGAAAAAAAACACAAAGTCATTACATAGGTAAAGTAACGCTGAATTAGTAAGTGTTGTGATGCTGTTTGCAACACTTTGATGTAAGCAAATTTCTTTGACATTGCTATGCTATGTAGCGTAACCAACAGCAGTATGATTATACACTCTGAAATATCTTCTACATTAAAAAATATAGGTCTCATACGAAAACTTCAGAGCTTTGTACTAGGCTTCGAAACCGGGCCGATTTTTATGGTTCGACCCGACTCCTACCTGTTCGGGCCATGCCTAACCTAACTCAGTGCAGTCTTTTTTACCCGATCCATAAACGATTTATAAAGTCTGATTAATTTAAACTGCTTTTGATAATCAATCAAAATCAAAGGAATTTTATCTTTAAAACTTAAAAATCAGATTCGGATTGGATTAAAAGTACAACTATTTCGGTTGATTTTCGCTGACAAAATAATCGATTCTAATCTAGTTTATCGATATTCCCCTTACATGAGTTAGTATCAAATTCTACCATGAAGACCGCAGTTCTGCGGCTTCTGTACTAGTCCCAAGACCGAAAAAAGGAGGAGCGTTTGACGGAAGGGGTACAGATACCACCGTCTGTGAAAAGAACAAGACGATAGAAACCAACCATGAACGTTTTCAGTGCGAAACCATACAGCCTCGAATGGCACTCGGGAAAACAAGGTCTGAGTCCTCTGCCGAGTAACCAGGGCAGAGTCGAAAAATTGACGACTGGAAAACACTTCTATACAAATTATACGACAAAAAACACGCAGGAACTAAAACTTGCCAAAAACACTGACAGTAGGAACATGGAATGTGCAGACATTATGAGCTGGTGGAAAACTAGAACTGCTTAGAAACGAAATGAAACGTCTCAGATACGACATAATTGGTATCTCTGAAGTACGATAGACAGGAAAAGGTGCAACATTGAATGGAGATTTCATCTGGTCAGGAGAAGAAACCTCACATATGAGAAGTGTAGGCTTGTTACTGAGTACACAAGCTAAAAAGGCATTAATAGGATATAATCCAAGTAGCTCACGAATAATCTCGGCAAGATTCGATGCAGCACCATTTAAAACTTCAGTAACACACGTATACGCACCGACTTCTTCATCTTCAGAAAAAGATATTGAAGCATTCTATAAACATATTGAAGATGCATTAGCAACGACAGATAAAAGACATAATCATCCTGACAGACGACTGAAACGCTAAAATTGGTAATATAATACAAATTGGAAATCCACTATGGGAAAATATAGATATGGCGACAAAAACGAACGCAGAGAACGTTTTCTGGAGTTTGGAACAGCACACAATCTCTACATATATAATACAAGATTTCAACAGAAATCAAATCGAAAATGGACTTGGGCATCGCCAAATGCCATTCATAAAAACATGATTGACTTGATTCTCATACAGAAAAGATGGAAGGCCTCGGTCATCAGCTGTCGAACATTTCAGAGCGCAGCCATAAGCTCAGATCACTCGCTAGTGCTGTGCAATATCAAACGGCGACTCAAGAAACTGTATAAGAAACCGCAGCAAAGCTGCAGAGTTGATGTGAACCGATTGAGAGATGAGGAAATAAGACAATCATACAGTGCTACACTAACGAACAATATGGAAAATATAGAACCAACATGTAATCTGAAAGAATATGCCAAAAAAACAGAACAGGCGATCAAAAATACAGTAGAAACAACTGTACCTGCGAGAAGAACAATCAGAAAACTCTGGATTTCCGAAGAGACATTAAAACAGATGAAAAATGTTCCCATAGAATATACACAACAATGTAAAGACTTATGCAGAAAAGTCAAGAAATCAGCAAGACAGGACAAAGAGTATTGGATACACGAGCAATGCGAGCAAGTTGAAAAAGGTTTAAATATTGGAAATACTAGACAAGCATATAGCCTAATAAAAATGCTAAGAAAGGAATTTGTACCTCGAGTAAACGTGATACGAAATGAGCAGGGCACGCTGTTACAGTCAAAAGAGGATACCAAGCAAAGATGGACGCAATACTGTAGTGGTCTCTATAAAGATTCGGAAGGAGGGGACGGGATGGTAAAAGAGCTGGAGGAAATCACACCTCCCAACAACGAAGATCCCCAAGAAATCTTATACGCCGAAGTTCAAGCAGCGATACAGGCACTAAAAAGAAATAAAAGTCCAGGATCAGATGGAATCACGGCGGAGATGCTACAAGCTGGAGGGGAACAGCTAGCGCGAGAAATCCACAAACTCTGTAACAAAGCATGGCATGAAGGCACGATTCCGGAAGAATGGGGCAAATCTATATTGGTACCTATACCAAAAAAAGGTGATCTCAGTAATTGCTCAAATTACCGAACGATCTCTCTTATTAATCATACAGGAAAAGTACTTCTAATGGTAATACTAAATAGATTAAAAAATCATCTGGATCCGTACCTCTCGGAAGAGCAGGCAGGGTTCAGGAAAGACAGGAGTACCGTACATCAGATACTAACGCTTAGACTATTGGCTGAAAAGGCGAAAAGACAGGGCAAGAAAATATACAACTGCTTCATAGATTTTCAAAAAGCATTCGATACGATCAATCATAAAACTATCTGGGCTATGCTAAAATCCTATGGTGTTGACACAAAGATGGTCACCTTGCTACAAAAGATCTACGAAAAGTCACAGTCAGCTGTTCGCATTGGTAATGATATCGGAGAGTGGTTTCGAACAGATGTAGGAACTAGACAAGGCGACCCTCTGTCACCTCTCCTCTTCATCGCATATCTCGAACGAGTAATGGACCAGGTGAGACAGAACACCTGTGGAATCAATATCAGCGGAACATTAATAAATAACCTACGATTCGCCGATGATATTGATCTTATAGATGAAGACGTTAGCTCGCTTCAACGCCAAACAGAGCTAACTAAAACAGCTGCTGAACAAGCTGGACTGATCTTGAATATAAACAAAACCAAAACCATGGTATTTGGAGACAGGAATATCGATAATAGCATTCAAGTAGCAGGAAATACCATAGAAAACGTGGAAAAGTTTGAATATCTAGGCAGTCTGCTGACATGGGATAATAACTGTTCAGAGGAGATAAAAAGGAGAATAGGAAAAGTGACAGGTGCAATGGCTTCTTTGAGACACATATGGAATGACAAGAAATTGAAACTAGAAAATAAACTTAAAATCCTAACCACATGTGTGTTCAGTGTCCTACTATACGCGTCAGAGACATGGACCTTAAAAGAGACAGACAGGAAAAAACTTTTGGCATTCGAAATGAAATGTTACCGACGCATTCTAAGAATTAATTGGCAAGATATGGTACGAAACGAAGATATCAGAAAAAAGATATCAAAGGAAGAGACCATAATGGACATCATCAAGAAGAGGAAACTGAGGTTATTCGGCCACATCTGCAGAATGGACGATTGTAGACTAGTAAAGCATCTAATATTTGGCAAAATGGACGGAAAATCTCGAAGGGGACGTCCATGCAGAGAATGGCTAGATGACATAACAGAATGGTGTCAGCGCAGTGGACATGACTTGTTCCACCTTGCGCAAGATCGGCGGGCATGGAAAAATCTGATCCCGTAAATGGTTGGCCCCAACGGGCGATAAGCCTAAGGGACATGATGATGATGATGATGATGAGAGAGTGAGAAGGGAGACAGAAGAGTGTTTCTCCCTTCCGCTGCAGAACGACAAACAGAGAGAGAAAAGCGTGTACGCTCCACTAATGAGAAAAGAACGGTAAATGTAGAAAGAAAGGACTCGGCAATATTTCAAGAAAACCATCATTACTCTGACGACTAGAATAAAAGCAACACTGTCTTCGGTCGGCTGACACTGACACACATTTCCCTTCAATGTTTTTGCTTCACACAGCTATGGAGTAAAACCTTAAAAAAACTGATTGCAGCAGTAAATAGTGATGAATGGCAAGATTTCTCGTTTTTTGCTGTTCTGCAACGTATGCAAATCGTCATCACCTTTCTTCTTTCATTCAAAACGTTATATTTTTTATAGTAAACATCGTCATGACTACATGCTTTCTTTGTTATTGCATTCAGTTTGATATGAGTCATTGGGAAATTCCCAACTTCAGCAGTTTTAATACATAGCATGCAATTCCAATGCACCACAGTATCATATAACAACTTCCTGGCATACTAAATAAAGTAAGCTGTCCTTTCTTCATTTCTACACAAACAGAGGTTAAGTTTGTAGGTTGATATTGAAGGCTTACAATCGATCGTGTTTTGAAGATGGCACGCAACTCACTACTACTTGTCGTCACCCTACTTGCTTTAATATCACAGACATCAGCGGGACCAGTTCTGTATGCTGGCTGCTTAGGAGTGTGCATCGCAGGGACTGAGGGTGCCGCTGCGATCGTTACCGCCTTCTTCACCGGTGGCATAGGTGCCGTGGGTATACTGCCGGGTGTGACGCCCACTATCATCGCAACATGTGTAACTGTTTGCACACCTATGGCTGCCTTTCCAGGCCCTTAAAAGAACTGTAGCTATTGATTGCATAATCCAGACGATTTGTTTTTATGTCGTTTTATTCCAGCTTTTATCTTTCGAGATCTATACATCAATCTATTCATAAACAAGAGATCGCTCTTAAAGTCATGGTGGCTCTCTGATCATACGTCTCTAAAAATAAATATTCTCTTTCTCATAGAGAAGAGTCTTGCAGAAATAAATTGTTTGCTTGCTTGTATGTCCGCATCGGGTCAAAAAACATCTTATTAATGTTTTCAATAAAACTTGAGCAAAGGGTTTTTGAGGACGGGGAGTCCAAACCTGAGGTTAGTTTTAACTATTGCTCATTTCAAAATTTAAGGCGGATGGGTATTTTTTGAATAAATCCTGATGGAAACAAGATAGAGAGCTGCGGTTTTCGCCATTCGAAAGAGAAGGCTCAAGTACATCAGTGCATGCTAAAATATGATTGGTTAATAACATCCGATACAAAAGTAATGGCACAAAATGTTGATCCATATTTCTCTCCGGTGGAGAGGTCTAAAAGGAAATTTTTTAATCAAAAGATAAAGCTTCTTCTGCTCTTCCAGATTATATACAGTTTATTCTTTCTACCTTGTCCCTTGAGGGTGAGTATAGAAAGTTAAATTTAAAGAGTAAACAAAGTAAGCAGTCATTAGATTTGTCCACGATAAGGTCAATTAGTTGCAGTAAATGCATCTGCATGGAAATGTCTAAACAAGTACGAAAGACTTGTAAAGAAACATCATAAAATCAGAGCAGGAATCGAACCTACATTTTCCGATAACCGGTCGGCTGTTTTACCTGTTCAGATACCTTTGATGAGCAGTTCAAAATAGGGAAAGAGAAATACATAGAGAGAACGAACATAAAATGATGCTTGGAAACAATAATAATAGAGAAAAGGAACGGTAGGGTGAGTCAAACATAACCAAGACGCGTTTCGACTGTTGCTTAAGTAGTCTCATCAGTTGGTTTCGACTGTAAACTGGTCTTTTGAAATCTATTCGAATGATCTGAAGATCACAAATAAGATTTCTAGATCTAAATTCTAACCTAAACAGCTTTCTAAAGATAGATTTAGAAAGAGATAGGTACCGTTTTCAAAGAAGTGAGTTCAAGCATAAATACGATCACGATTTCGACCTTACTTAAGGGTCTCATCAGGTAGTGTCGGCCTCATTCTCATTTGATAACCTTTAAGGAAAAAATATGAATGGATAGCGAAGACTATCAAATAGATTGCTTAATGAAAATGTTGTATTTCAAATCTTTTCTTTTATTTAGCTAGAAGGTTTATTATAAAAAACGAAAGAGCGAGAAACATGATATGTGAATGAAAAGTTTTATATGTATTATATAAATATGGTAACGTTTTTTTCAGGACTATTTTTTTGTCATCAGCATTGTTTCTAGCTGTTGTAGTCGACTTGCAATGTTCAACAGCATTATTCTGTTCTTCAGCTTCTTGATTACTTTCAATGTCATCTTCATCATTGTCGTCTTGCTCATCTTCTTCTTCTTCTTCTTCATCATCTGAATCGACTTGTTCGTCTGATTCTTCACTACTTTGACAAATGTTAGTAGTCGTGTCCTTGTTAATTAAATTTCGACCATTGGCTGGTAATGCTGGATTGGGTAGATTGAACATAATGTTGTTGTGGATTTTGATATTGAGTGGGTTTTGTTTGCCGTTGATATACTTTTGAAAAACTTAAGAGAGAATGTATAGATCATACCAGAATGAATATGAAAAGTATTGTTTACTGTTAATTCTACTTACACATTATTTTGAATGTATGGTTCTTTATTTTGAAAAATGTTTTCGATATCTTTTTGATTTTTTGTCATTGACGAAAGAAAAGATGCAAAGAATATCTGAAAAACACAAGAGTAGATGGATTTATTACCCTTATCTTTCGGTGTGGGGTGACGATCAAAAAAAGTACAATAAACTTATAAAAAGCAAATAAATTCACACAAAGAAAAAAATACACAAATGGATTATTAATAAAAAGTTCTTTTAGTGGATTTTCAGTTGTTTCGCCGTTGAATACCAATACTTGAGCCTGTTCTCCAGATGTAACCTCCAGTCCACAGAGGAGAGGTTTCGATTGCATCCATCATATTGCACGAAGTATTTGCACCCACCGTTTTCAGCACGTTCTCTTTACACTACATGTGAATTTTGTTTTGTACACACCAATCTTTTGCACACATTCGTACATGATTAGTGATTCCCTTGAGGCTTGAAAGATCCGGTGCATTTTGGACATGTATACGTGTTGCTCTGATTGCGACTAAGTGCTTCTGTGACTTTGATTTGGTGTACCCCTCTTCGTCTTTTTCAGCCATCTTCTTGTACTCTTGCATGACGCTTTTAATGTCACTGTGTACTGGTTTGACTTGCACCGGTTTATTGATCATGTCTCTCCATTTCTCTCTAATTAAAGTGTCTCTTCTCCAGTTATGAATTTGGCATTTGTTAAGATCATCATCGATTTTATCCTCCCATCTTTTTTTATACCACCATTTCTTGGTCGCTTCACATTTGGATAGTAAGAAAACATAACTTTCCTTCCTGACGATGATTGATTGTCTTCCTTATTCAACCTATTGGCATGCCCAAACCATATCAATATATTTCTTCTCATTATGTTTTCAATGTGTGGTTGTCCGGTAATTTCTAGCAATGTGCTGTTTGCCATTCGATCACCCAAGTTTACACTAATAATTGTCCGTAGACATTTCGTATATAAGGAGTTCATCCTTCTTTCTTGTGCCATAGTCAGTGACCAAACTTCACTACCATAGAGCAAGACAGGTAATACACATGCACGAAAAATCCGAGATTTGGCTTCAGTTGATATGGATTTTCGATACCAGACGGTGTTGCGGAGCATATTGAAGGCAGTTGCTGCCTTTGTCAGCCTTGTTCAAGGGGGAAAGTGCAGGTTTGATTCCCCAGCATCACAGCATCATTTCAGCATCATAGCATCATTTCAACATCATGGCATCATCTCAACATCATATCAGCATCGTGGCATCATTTCAGCATCATCTCAGCATCGTAGTATCATCTCGGCATTTTTTGATACCAGGATCTGAGTTACTTGAAGGAAGATTTGTAAAAACTAGTTTTATTTTCCATAATGAAGATAAATTTTGCTTCAGAGATGCAACAGTGTGAAAACAATGAATTTCAAAAACAGATAACAAAATTCTTTTGTGGCGTTAAATACAACAACAAAAGAAAAAATTTTCTCACTGGAAAATTTGTCACTACTTTTCGGATTGCCGGACACGTACCACACGATCATTTGATAATTTGTGTCTACTATCTATCAGTAACCAACAGGCAGTCTGTTTATGCACGAATTTTAATGATGTCCCGAGACGAATACGGAAATATTTGTTGGCTTGTTTTGGATTAACTTTGTCGTATATTCGACAACCGTGAAAGTTTTGTCGCTCGGAATCAGACAAATTGCTTGCTAAAACACACCCTTTGTCATCTTCATCATCGGTATCATCCGATGATGACTGATCCTCGTTATTAGGTAATTCTAAATCATTATCTTCTTCATCTTGTAATTCATCTTCATCACTGTCTTCATTCGCTCCTTTTCATAGTTACAGTATAGACGTAATCCTCTTACTGTGTTCTTTTGACCCGTATACGTGAAAACACATTGAAGGTCAACAAGGACGGTTTATTTTATCATCTCTCTTTAATTAAAATCACATACTGATTATGTCGAATGGTCATTATGTTAAATTGGCAAGTGCCGACAAAGATAGGTTATGTAACGGAGAAGAAATTCGAGCAAAAATTGATCAATATAACTCGATTCAAAATAATCGTTCTTCTACCTCACCAAAACGTATGGCAACAAATGAAGGACATCAATTTGTTAGTAATTACGATGATGAACAGGAAAATGGACAGTGGCAAAAACCTCGTTCAATAAAATCGAGACGAGGTGAGATGATGAACAATGAGTATAACGACAATGATGATCGACACGACTGCAGTCAAGATAAAAGCAACACAGAAACGATTAATGAAAATGGTAAACCAGTTAAAATCTCCCAACACGCTCTTAATTATGCAAGTGAATATCATTACACACCCTTCAAGATTAAATGTCAACCGAAGCTGAAAGATTCAAAACACGGTTCAAAGCTAATAAATGAATTGATTAAATTTATAAAGATGGATTTTATGTTGAAAAATCCTACTTTTTCTAAACAGATTCTTTTCGATCTGTGGTGGATTGATTATCAAGGTGATCTTCAAATTATTATCAAAACAACCGAACTATATGTTTATTTATGTAAAAAGAAAAGATATCCGAAAGAATTGATTGATATTAAGTTGGATCCTTATTCTCCGTTTCATCTTCCACCTCAACATACTATCATTTTAAAATGGATACATCGTACAATTTCCATGGATGATATTAAAGAAGAACTGAATGCAAAATATGAAAGTATTTTTTCAATTAATGAAATGGTTGGAACAATTAATGAGAAAACAAGACATGTAAAAATAGAACTAAATGATAAAAGTGAATGTATTCGTTTATTGAACAGTGGCAAAGTTAGTGTATATGGACAGCTGTACGATGTCGATGAATTTCTTCCTGCTCCAAAAATATTAATCTGTAGTCGATGTAATCATCCAGGACATACCAAGAAAAACTGTCGAAATTCTGTTTTCGATATATGTCGACGCTGTGGTGGCGAAAGAAAAAACCTTCTTGAACATAAAGAATGTACTATTAAATGCCACCACTGTGGTGGAAATCACATTTCAACTGATTACAAATGCAAATACATTGATGATTATCGACGTCAGCTTATCAGTGAACTTAAGAACCACCCTGAAAGATTACCTCCTGAAGTGCAACTTTTTATACCCACCGAATATAGAAATCGAAATGATAAATTAAAAATAATAGGTAACTATATAGGTTACAATCGTCAAGATAACAATCAACAATTACCAAATTATAGTGATAAACAGATGAACGCATGGAGGACAACGAGTACAACCACAACCCATTCATCAAATGATAATTATGAACTAGCGGAAATGGTGAAATCCCTTTCAAATGAGTTGAAAGAAGAAAAAGAACGACATGAACGGGATCAACGCAACATTCGACAGAATTTCAAATCCATCACTGATACCATTAGTCACACGATTTCATTATTACGTGAAGCACAAAATGCTCAACAGAACATGATTGATGCTATGAACCATTCTATTCAACTTACGATATTTCCAAATCTAACAAAAATGATGGAGAATGTACATTCACTTGCAGAAAAATACAAATCTAATTCCAATACTGGTACACTTGACATTGATCAACTATCCAAGTTAACAAATAATCAAATAGTATTCATCAATGATGCTTGTAAAGAATATTGTCATCATCAGGAAGTGTTAAAGAAGATATCTTCTAAGCAAAATGATGCATTAGGTACGGCTATTGATATTCTTAGCAAAAACATGAATGTCTAACAAAGAATTCAAATATTGCAGGACGTGTATTAACCCACTACTCATTGCCAATTACAATGGGAAAGTATGTGAAAAAGACGATTTATTATCTATGTTTTATGAGTGGTGTTACAGGCATGTATACATACATACCTTCACATCTCGTTAGCTATTCGTGTCTGGCTTCTTATCTGTCTCTCTCTTCTCTTTCTTGTCTTGTTTGTTTTTCGCATGCAGTTTCGTTTCTAGTTTCATCGTAGAGAGTCATCGAATAAAAAGGACATCTCTAATATTGGTGCCGTGACTGGTTATATTTTTCTCGTCGCTCACTACTCGTTCGTTCAATTCGTTGATACTCAATCTTTTCTCTCCTCACATCTACCAATCGTTCTTCAATCTTTATCTCTCTATTCTTGTTTTTTTTTTTATTTTATTTATTTTCTTTTTTCTACGCTAACATCACGGCTCAACGTCCATCTAAACCTCATTTACGTAGTAATTCTGAATCAGCAAATCTCTTGACGCATAATATTCTCACTTACGGTTACATTCGTCCACCTCGAAAAATGCCTACCGAACACATCACATCATCCACCGCGTCATCTACCACAGCAGCAACCGATCCACTGTTTGCCTCTTTACAAGTTACTGCTTTGAAAGAATTACAAAAATTTACCGGTGATTCTACACAGAAGGTTACTCATTTTATTAATGCCGTTGAACGATTACGCACTTTTGCTCCATTGAATGATATTATGTTACATTCAGTTGCTACTCTCAAATTAAGTGGTTCGGCACTTAATTGGTATGACAACAACAAAGATTCACTGGATTCGTGGTCTTTACTAAAAAATAGTCTCTTAGAACGTTTTAAACCATCATTATCTGCTGCTAAAACTCAATTGAAAGAACGCCGTCAACAACCTGGTGAATTATTAATAGCATATTATGACGACGTTATTGATTTATGTAAACAAGTTGATGCTAATATGCCGCTTCATATGATTGTCGATTATCTACAAGATGGTCTTCGCGATGAACTGAAGATTCATGTCAAACGTCGTATGAAAACACTTACTGATACTGCATCACCTGCTCAATTTTTCAACATTGCACGTGATGAAGAAGAATTACAACAAGAATTTTTACATTCTCAGTCATCTACCATTACTGCCGGTCAACCATATTTTGCTCATGTTACTGCAGCTACTAGTTCTTCCACTGCCCGTACGAACTCTTTCACCAGTGGATTACGATATGCCGCGCAATCATCTCATTCACCACGTATTCTCAATCCATCTAATTCGTCTTCATATCGTTCCGCTACATCACAAAATCAATATCGTCCTTGTCTCATTTGCAAGCGATCCAGCCATCGTACTATTAATTGTTATTATAAACAATCATCTGGCTGTTACAAATGTGGTGCTTCTGATCACGTTGTTCATCAATGTCCCCAGGTTTTTCAATAACTGGGACTCAAGATGGCGGAGTTCCCAGTTATTCGATGCCATCATCTATTGTCCCACACAGCCCTCTTTTTATTCGTGCTCCAATCAATAACGTCCATCGTCACATCGTTTTAGACACTGGTTCTGGTACTACTATCATACATCTCAACTTCCTGAAACAAATTCAACATGATGGATTTCGATCTATTCCATCATCATACTCTTCCGCCAATTGTACAACACTTGATATTATTGGTGAAGTCGATCTTAACATTAAAATTAATAACATTATTACCACTGTTACTGCTGCTGTTGCCACCTGTCTCGTCACTGATTTATTACTTGGTACTGATTGGATTAATATGCATGTCCAATCTCTCGATATTACTAATCAAACTCTAATTATACATGATACACATGGTCAATGTACCACCACTCCACTTACTCGCCAACTCAATTCGTCAACAACTTCATCTGTTACACTTATTAATTCCGTTACAATACCAACATATTCCACATGCACTGTTCCTGTCCAGATTCCATCAATCAATAACACAACAGTAATTTTTGAGCCGTCTTCACAACTCAATAGCAAACCACTTTTTATTCCTGATTCGTTACTCAATATAAAAAATTATCAGTCTATAATGTCAATTACCAACCAAACGGATCATCCATATACTGTACCACGAAATACCTGCCTTGGAACCGTCTCGTCTTCACCATTCATCTGCACGATGTCATCTTCGATTTCTCCTGCTTGTCAATCATCATCTAATACATCTGATTCTCAATCAACTCCAACATATTCATGCTATGTTTGCCGTGAAGTTTTTCTAACCAACAACGACTTACATCGTCATCTTCGTGACAAATGTTATCCAGCTGAACTCCGCCATCATGTCAATACATTAACATCACATATCACTGATTCTACTCATCGAACAAACATTCACAATCTTCTGTGGCAATATGGTAAATTATTTGATATTCGTCATCCATCAAAAATTAATTTTACACTTGAAAATGGTTTCGATACCGGTCAACATCGTCCTATTTATACTCCTCAATATCGTCGTTCTCCAAAAGATCATGAAATACTTACCGAACAAACTCAAAAACTCTTACATCGAGACATAATCGAACCTTCGACATCACCATGGTGTTCGCCTGTTGTTTTAGTTAAAAAAAAAGATGGCGATACACGTTTTTGTGTTGACTACCGTAAATTGAATGATATTACTGTCAAAGATTCATTTCCATTACCTCGAATCGACGACATTTTTGATCAACTATCTCAATCCATTTATTTTACCAAACTTGATTTCAAAAATGGCTACTTCCAAATTCCACTTGCACCAGTCGATCGTCCGAAAACTGCTTTTTCTACACGTGATAATCACTATCAATTTACCGTACTCCCACAAGGTGTAAAAAATGGTCCTCCGACATTTCAACGCATCGTTAATCAAATTCTAGGTCCAGCTCGTTGGAAATATTGTTTGGCCTACATTGATGATGTATTAATTTTCTCAAAAACATTAAATGATCACATTTTACATTTGAATGAAGTCTTCCATCTACTTCATTCTTTCAACTTTCGTTTAAGTGTCGAAAAATGTACAATTGCTGCTGAACATATCGATTATCTTGGTCATCATATTCATCGTGGTCAAATTCGTCCAAATGGTGATACTGTTCGTAATTTACTCGAATCTTCAATACCATCTACACCACGCGAAATTTTCCGATTTGTCAAAGCTGCCGAATATTATCGAAAATTTATTCCCAATTTCTCTCGCATTGCTGCACCTCTATACAAATATACACCATCATCACATAACACCACAACAGTTGCATCTTCTACATCGTTGACCTTATCTCCATCTGAACGAGCTGCTTATGATCAATTAAAACATGTTCTTTCTCTTGATCTGGTTTTACAACTGCCTAATTATGATTTACCATTTAAAATTCAAACTGATGCCTCAAAAATTGGTATTGGTGCTGTTTTACTTCAAACATATCCTGAAGGTGATCGTCCAGTATGCTACTTGTCGAAAAAATTATCACCTACTCAACAACGTTGGCCTGTCATTGAACAAGAATGTTATGCCATTGTGATAGCTATTGAACAATGGCGTCATTATCTGCATGGTCGTCATTTTATCGTCGAGTCGGATCATAAACCATTAGAATCTTTTACTATCAAACCTCAATTGAATGATAAATGTGAACGATGGCGTTTAAAATTACAATCTTATGATTTTACAGTTCGTCATATCCGTGGCACATCGAACACCATGGCTGACTTCCTATCTCGATCACCGGTTGATTCTGCATTACATGATCTTGATTCCGATATTCCACCTACCTTTACTTCTACTGCAACTCAAACTACTGATGATTTTTTTCGTAACACATGTATCATACCAAGTATCAATATGGTCACTACTCGATCTCGTGCAAAACAATCTCTCGAATCTGATCATACTACTATCACCACCTCCACCTGTGATTCTTCTACCACTTCATCTCTTTCAAAATCATCCTCGCCATTACATGATCTTCGAATTGACTTCGCTGGTGATCTTTCTGTTTTGAAAGATGCTCAACAACTTGATCCCACTACTCAACATATTATTCGTAATCTCCACACTTCACGATATACACATTCGTATCTACTTTCCGATGGTCTTCTGATGCATCAAGACGCAAACTGTAAACCGGTATCTTACGTTCCACCTGGTCCAATTCGTAATGATATTATGAAGATTTATCAAGATACACCTGCTAATGGTGCTCATTTCGGTCGTGATAAAACCATCCAAAAAATTAAAACTCGTTATTACTGGGACACTATGCGTTCGGATATTACTCATCATATCAAATCTTGTTTTCGTTGTAATCAAAACAATCCTGTTCGTCGAAAACCACCCGGTCATCTTAAACCTATTGAACCTCCAGCAGGTGTTTGGCAATTATTAGCTATGGATTTTCATGGACCTATTTCTCCTACGAGTCAACGTGGAAACAAATATATTATTTCGTTAACTGATGTTTTATCCAAATTCGTTATTGCTAAAGCTGTTCGAGATTGTACTGCTGATACTGCTGCTCGTTTTCTTCAAGAAGAAGTTATTTGCAAATATGGTACACCAAAATGTATTCTCACGGACAATGGCACTCATTTTACTTCCACCATGATGAATCAACTTTTCAAACGTCTTGGCATTGTTCACCTGTACTCTACTCCATATCATCCCCAAACAAATGGTCAAATCGAGAGATTTAATAGCACCATGGATTCCAAAATCGCTTCACTATCCAACTCCTCTCGTTCTGACTGGGATGATCAATTACCATATGTTATCTTCAATTACAACACAAGTTCTCATTCTACCACAAACATTATTCCATTCGAATTAATGTATGGTCGTTCACCAGTGCTTCCTTGTGATCCTCAAGATCCCATGGTTTCACTTCAAATCGATCCTCAACATTTTACAAAACTACACCAGCACATTTCCTCTCTTACCACTACCGCACAACATCATCTTCGATCAGCTCAAAATCTGTACAAAACTCGGTTCGATGCACATCGATCGAACCCTTCGTACGCCATTAACGATTTAGTACTCGTCAAAACATTTCAACCTCGTCGTAAATTTGATATTCGTCATGAAGGTCCTTATCGAATTATTCAACGCCTCGCAAACAAAACATATGTACTACAACATGTTCATTTACAACATCTAATCCGGCAAGTCACTGTGGATTCCATCATTCCATTATTTTCACGGTCATCACATACTTAATTGCTCTATTTTTTTCTTTCTCTTCTTTTCTATTTTTTTTTTCTATCTTATTAACCAGATTCTTTCATTGGTATTTATTCTTATTTTTTATCATTTGTCTTCATCATCGGTGCTTATACATTCGTTCTTTTGCCGCTCTTTGGTATTTCGTCATCTTCTACAATGATCATTTTCTTCGTCGTATTATTATTATTATTTCATCTTTCTGCCGTCAATACTCATCGCATCAAAAGGTTCTTAAACTCCGAAGTACATAATCGTATTAATGTTCTAGAACAATCACACAGCACTCATCGTGATGAAACTAATTGGATCCGTAACATCACCTTTGCCAGCATCAGCGGTCTTGGACTTATATCATTATTGATATTTATCGTCACCATTTACCTATGTCGACGTATTCACCGTCATATTCACAACGCCCAATCGCCAACCCTTAATGCATTAGAACACTCTGGATTAGCTCAAGTACACCCTCTTATACCTTCACTGCTGACGGTACTTCAACATCCTGCATTCTCACATCCATCTACAACAGTCAGTTATCCATCAGCTACTTCGAATCATCCGACTCCACATTTCTCAACGATTCCAGCTCTTAAATTTTGAAATTTTTTTTCTCGTCGTCACTCATCGATGGTATATTAACATTCGTACCCTGTTTTTTTTCTTTTTTTATCTTTATTCTTACTGGAGTAGGGAAACAAATACGTATGCTTCGCCCTGTTCCTAATTACAAATGGTATAGCCAAGAAGGTAGTAATAGTTTTGGAGGAGTCGCTATTTTAGTACACCAGAAATTGAAATCATCCGTAGTAGATAAAGAAATGAATTTTCTTTTACTAGAAATTGAAATTCTACAACAGAAAATATATATAGCAGGAGTATACATACCACCTACCTCAACACTCCCTATAGAAACGTTTGACAAGCATAGCGATAAAAATATATATATATTTGGTGATTTCAATTCCAAACATCAGAACTGGAAATGCGAAAAAAGCAATACGAACGGAAACAAACTAAACGACTGGTTGGAAGAAAATGGATTTTAAATCATTCATTCAGAAACTAGAACATCTAAGAGATCGAATTCTATTATTGATTTTTGTATAGGTAAAGAAAATGATAATTGGATAGTCGAAGGACTTGATGAAGGCAACTCCGATCATTTCCCATATTTTTTAATGCACCATTTAGTGCAGGAGAAAACGGAGTCTCTCGTAAAACCAATTGGAATATGTTTACATTCTTTCTTAAAGCAATTTATCCATACTGGAATACAGTTGTATACAATATCGATTATAACAGTTTCTTTGAGATATTCTCTAATTTCTTAGCTGCTTTACGTGATATATGTAGTAGATATGAGAGTATAAAACTGTATAGACCACCATGGCCTTCATACTTACTTAAACTTATAAGAACAGTTAATAAATTTAGACAAAAGTTCAGGAGAACCCGTTTTCTAGGGGACTATAAAATCTTCACACATTGGCAAGGAACCTTTCTTGAAGAAAAAATCAAATATGAGCAAGAAAAAAGAGAGAAAAGATTAGAAAATATAAAAGATGGGAATAATATTTGGTCTCACGTCAAAAGTATTTTTCGATCTTACACTCCTCCATTTCACGGATTAACTTCTGACGGAAAGATAGTTAAAAATAATCAGATGATAGCAGACCAGTTAGCAAATTATTACGAAATTCATTTTTCTGAACCTAATTACGACGTACAAAATCCTTTCTACTTAGAATGCCTCGAGGCATATGAGAGGATAAAAAACACAATGAATACCCCTCTTTATCAAATAAAAAAAGAAGAAGTAACCTTACAATGGAAGAAATCTGCAAATAAGAAATCTCTTGATAGTCTTGAAAATTCTGCATTTCTATTAAAACAATTACCGGATGAGTATTTGAACACAATTACGATTCTTTTTAATAAATGTGCAGAAGCTGGTGATTTCTTCGAGAAAGGAAAAATTGCCAAAGGGATATTTTTGTCAAAAGAAGGGGCATATCCTACCGAAAGTCGTCTTCGTTCCATCTCATTACTTCCTAATCTAAGTAAAGTATTCGAACGAATAATTGCAATGAGAATTGAGAAATGTCGTAGCGATAATAGTGTTCATCTAGACGAACAATCCGGTTTTTCATCGGCAAAGAGGCTACAAACTCGAGTGATATCAATAATCGAGGACTTAATTTTAACCGTTACCGCTTGTAATAGACCGGCATTAGCTATCTTCATAGACTTCGCCACAGGCTTTGATAGGATGTGGTGGCCGGCACTAATGAGAACACTAGAGAAACTTGACATGCCTATCAAATTAAGACGTTTCATTTTTAACTGGCTTCAAAATAGAAAAATGTGTGTTAGCCACGGTGATGCTAACAAGGGAAGGTCCCCAGGTGTGTCCCGGGGATTTCAATGAAAATGATGTGGGTTTGTTAAGGCAAGTATACCTATCTCAGGTATGAAACAATTAGTGGCTACGCGATCATAAATTTTTTGTTTGAAATATTTCCATTGTCGAAAAAATTAACGATCCAATGGTTGAATATCACCGGTTGTTTTTGGTGGAATCTGCATTTGCTTGCAAGTGATATTTTCAATGAAAATATCATCATAAATACTAGGATCAGTCTGACCTGACCAAGAGTCCAGCAATAGTAAAAAATCTTCAGAAACCGATGGACTTAAAACATTTTCAGCTCAATACTGAATATGTGTTTTAGTCAGTTTTCCACTCTTACTACAGCTAACATGAATATTACTCGCTTGATAAATTGATTGTTTAACACGCGGTCCAAGTTTTCCTGTAGGTTCTTGTAAACATATGAAAACCGGTCCAATTAATTCTCCAGCCATACTAACAATCGGCATAATCGTGTATGAATGAGTAACAGCATTCATTGATTTGACGTGACCTCTTATTATTTTTTTTACCGGTTATTGCGAGAGTTCGTGTTGACGGATTATCATAACTGAAAGATCAAAAATGCTATTTTCGATTTGATTTCCTTCCATTCGTAAATAACGTACTTGAAACTGCTTTGGTCGCTATTCAATATATGATCTTCAGCATAATCTGAAATGGTATTTCTTACTGTTTGGACAAAATTTTCGGCGGATTTCAATATTTTATCTCGATCTTCCAAATGATTTTTGGTTACCAGCTTTGTCACTTTTCTTGATGAAATGCGATGGTGATGTTTGAAGTTGAATATCCAATGATGAGACGCCGTAAAACCAACGATATTTAAATCACGCGCTTTTTTAATAGCCAAGCGCCGTAAATCTGAATCGTGTATTGGTAGACAACATTGTCGAGAACGAATAAATTCCGCATAAACAAATTCATCAACACGTTGTAGTTTTTGTGTTTTCGTACCTTGAACATTAACGTACTGCTTGATGCGGCGTAATTGTTCTTTATATTTTATTTGTTTATATCGTCTACGTACTGAATTAAAAGTATGGTTTTTTGAATATTCTACGATGGCACACATTGTATCATAAGAATATTTAATATCCTCGACGTTTGAAGCAACATCATTCTTATCTTCTTCTTGATAATCAGCACCACAATCGTCATATTCATCAAAGTCCAAGGTTACAATATGGTCGACTAGGAGTTCTGCTGAATTTAATAGTTGATTGAACAACAGAAACAGCTGGTCCGCCAACTCATGATCTTTGGATGATGGTTCGCTTTGAACGAGTTCTGGATATTTTTGACGCACCAGATTGTTAAACACGTGAAGAATGTTGTTAACATTAATCATATTTGCGTTGGGAACACGGTATTGTATCAGGTTAGAGATCGTGAAGGTTATCGCATGCTTTATTTAAACCAAAAGCGGTCTATTTATAGGGCGAAAGGACGAACAAATATATAAATACAAAAGCGATGGATATCAGGAAAACAAAGAAATAGTGATTACAGAGACCTGGAGAAGAAAGTATAAACATACAGAGATGCAGAATATATATAGTCAGTATACGAGATGTAGAGTGATATAGTGAAAACACAGATGTTACATTGTTAGAGGATGATATATGTCATCCTCTCGTTCTTCATATATGTCTTTTTTTTCTGTTCTTCATATACTTCACATATATTCACATTTGTTAACTGTTCTGTTAACATATATGCACATATGATGACGGATATTCTACATTTTATTACTTCGTCTTTTTGGTCACCTTTATTTCATCATCTTTTCTTTATTGGATTTCGTCATCTCTTTCCCTTTGTTCAGCCTGGTATTTATAGTTCTGATTTATTTGAAATAAATCATTACTGAACACTCATCTTTTCTCATCGTGCTACACGCTCACATGCATAGTTATATCTTTCTCTCTCAAAATTTCTTTCGGTTCTGCCGTATATGTTGTTCATCACTGGTATATCTCTTTCTTTCTCTCTCGTATATATCTTGCTTCTCTTTCGTACATCAGATACTTATGTTCCTGTGTGACGTTTTATGGACCTTGATCCATTGTCAATCTTTCTTCATGAGCTTAACGAAGAGAAGAAACATCTCGATGAATTCTTCTCTTTATGCAATCTACCTACATGTACTCGTGTTTTTTCTGAATAAAGTTATCGACTTTCTTCATCTTCCACTTCAATTCTTCACGTGATTTAAATACGGAACATACAAATCGAACGAGATATATAATACCTAGCGAAAAAACGCACTAGAACTTTGAAAAATTCTTAAAAGAAAACCCTGTATAGCGAAGTACATGTGGCAATTTTTTGGAAAATGTTTTGGCTATAACTTTTTATTGCAGCAGCCGTAGCCGCTAATTGTTTCATACCTGAGATAGGTATACTTGCCTTAACAAACCCACATCATTTTCATTGAAATCCCCGGGACACACCTGGGGACCTTCCCTTGTCAGTGAACTGAGAAGATATGTATTCTCGCCCGTTCAACCGTCTTCTACTACGACAGCAGAGAGCGTACCACCTAGGTATGCACCAAAACCAAAACTGGTTTTGAAGTTTTGGGTTTGAATTTTGGTTTTGGTATGGTTTTGGTTTTGGTATGGTTTTGGTTTTGGTATGGTTTTGGTTTTGATGGTTTTGGTTTTGACAACGGTTTTGGAGTTTTTGGTTTTGGTTTTGACATAGTTCTGGATTTGGTTTTGGTTTTCAAAACTTCAATTAATCATAATGAGCTCGCAAGATGCTTCTATAAATTTTATTATCATTATTTGGGCTGGCACTTTACCTTTACTTTAAAATTGAAGTTTAGAGTGGTACGTTAAACTTTAAATGTTAAAGTTAAA
>JAJEKB010019424.1:21417-50144 GCA_022393335.1 Macrotrachela quadricornifera
TCTCAAAAGGTTATTGGGTACATTTATAATGTTAGTATTCTGTATTGTGAAAGGTGCACTAATATCTTTACTCAGTCTAATTTCATCATAGTTTTAAAGTAAAAGTAGAACTTTTTTATAGGCAGGGATAATATAATAATAGAAAATCAATCATGTCTATCGACCACTCTGTCAATACATCAACTTCAACTTTGACTTTATTAAAGTTAAAGTTTTTAAGTGCAGTACTTTAACTTTAACATTTAAGGTTTAAAGTACTACTTTAAACTTTAACGCTTTCTTACAGTATTTGTAAAGTTAAAGTGCCACCTCTAACCCCAAGAGGGTTTCGATTTACCCCTTTTTTCCGTGTAGATTAGAGAAAAATAATGATTTATCTTATGTTGTCTCAAAATCTTATTTATAGGGGATAATGATAATAAAATTTATAGAAGCATCTTGCGAGCTTATTATGATTAATTGAAGTTTTGAAAAACCAAAACCAAAACCAAATCCAAAACTATGTCAAAACCAAAACCAAAACTCCAAAACCGTTGTCAAAACCAAAACCATCAAAACCATCAAAACCAAAACCATCAAAACCGAAACCATCAAAACCAAAACCAGCAAAACCAAAACCAGCAAAACCAAAACCATCAAAACCAAAACCAAAACCAAAACCAAAACCAAAACCAAATCCAAAACTATGTCAAAACCAAAAACCAAAACTCCAAAACCGTTGTCAAAACCAAAACCATCAAAACCAAAACCATATCAAAACCAAAACCTCAAAACCAAGAGTTTTGGTTTTGGTGCATGCCTACTGCTCGACTTACAACGCATCTCATCTTCGGCATTAGATGGCAGAAGTGTTTCTGTGGATTTGCTCATGTGTAAAGAACTGACCTTGCTGTAACGAATTATACTTTAGCATCACTCGTTTCTGTCGAATGTAAAGTTGTTGATGATTGTAAGAACCAAGAAATAATGTTATAAATTCACTAGATATTTATTTGAATAAGATTGCGAACAAAAAGTAAACAAAGTGAGCACTAAGATTCGTATTATAAATTCACACTATAAACTATATGTTCGAACCAATGCTCCTTATGTACCAACGTTCTCATTACGACTGTTGTTAGAATGGGCTTCGATCTGTTACATTCTTCATCCTTTTAGACTTCCTCTCGTCAATCGTTATTTAACAACGTGACTTGATAAATCTTTAACTCTCAAGGTGCATTTATCAGAAATTCTAATTCAATCGAAGCTATCATTGACTTTTCTGATTCTGATGAAAGAACAAGGACGCTTGGCATATGTTAGGTAATAATATACTAATGTTAAGGATCAAAGAAGAGGATGACTAATCTCCCTAAATAGGAAACGTAATTCTTAGAATGATCAACTTAACAAACTCTATGTAGTAAACTGAATAACAAATAGTACGCTATTGGCACATATGTATGCTCTTATTTGGAAAAAAAGAGATCATACATTTGTGCTTATATATATGAATGATAACATGAATTATCAAACAACGATGAGCGACCGAAAAACATATGCTTCTACTTGAAAAAAAAGAGAGCATTCATTTGTATATACACCTATGAATGATAACACCAATTATCAAATAGAGGTGAGCGAGCGAAGGACATATGCTCCTCCTTCAAAAAAGGAGGTCTTTCAGTTGTCATTATACAGTTTTTTTTCTTCGTTTTTACCGAAGTAAAAGTATGCTGCATTCGAAACAGTTTTTTAAAAATGATCGACTATTTTCTCGAGTACTATGATGCTAAGAAAGAGATTTCATTTATTGACTCGTACGAAGTTCCTAGAACAATTTTCTTCAATATTGACACATGCACAAGAACGCCTCTGTCTTTTACAGTCGAGGTTGAAGTGAGTCGCAAGACGAACGTTACTTGTTATTATTAGATCAGGAACCTGGTCGTTACCACTTGTAGATGCTACAGCACCCACAGCTCCAGTGCAATACCCTTCATTTATACACCAGTTTGTAGCCCTTGAAAAGCTCTTCTAGACCTGGTAACTCTGCACTCGCATTATTGCTTCTTTAGTCACAAAGTTCATCCTATAAGACCTAATAAGGACATACCTGAGTCCAACCGTGGTCGGTTTTCCTAGTTCATGAGCAGCTATAGGATTCATTTTTATTGCGAATAAGTACTCTGTTAATAAGCTTTTAAACCCATACTCAATTGCTGATCAGTTTCTTTGTAATTAAGAATATGCCTATGACACCCATAGAGGCCCATGGATCGGGTTTTCCATTGAAAAAACTCCAAAGCGACTTGCAGTATAAGTTCGATTTTTATTTCAAAATATTCAAGAGTCCAAATCCTATATATATAGCCTTGATTGAACTGAGTTGGAAAATGAAAATGTTCATTGGACCAATTTAGCACCCTTATCCGCCCCTCGGGATGGCCAGCTAACGGTCACCCTCGCATGAGGAAGGTTCGAAGTAAGATTTAGAAAGAACGTGACATACCAGTTAAAAAGTCAATATCGACTGTCTTTGAAACAGATGTCGCTAACTCTTGTGAATTGATTGTGGTTTGATATCAGAGTCTTGTGTGTTATGACTAATTCTCTCCCAAAATAGCTGATCGACCCCTGTCGCATAACTTGTTGTCAAATACAGCGACAAGTAAACCAGAAAAAAAGAATTATATATTAGTCGGTAGAAATCACTATGCTCTTTCTGTATATTCTACTTGCACAGCGTTTAAACGGACCTTAAACAGGATAATAGGTTTACAAACTATCTGTGTTTTTGATGAAATTCCGTAACAAAAAGCATTTATAAGTTGTTTTTCTCAAATCTATTGATAACTTTTGAAAGAGAACTGGTACATTTGGATAGAAGTCAATGAGCTCTATCTAATGCGCTAATTCTCATTGTAGCTCGATCAAACTTTGATTTCATTCTTATAAAAATATTGCGTTACTGAATTTCATGAGAAGCATGAAACTACAGTATATCTATACTATTCGATGTTCAATGGTGTAAGTGTTCACAAACATGGACAAATCTGTGTATATTTTGAACCAGGACTCCGTTCTTAACAAAATGGCCTGTTTAGTTTTCCAAAATATTGACTTACGTTTTTCTCGAAAATTTTCCGTGTTAGAACAGCTGAAAAACAAATTTCTTATATTTGATAAAAACATAGTGTATCTGATGTAGATTTTTATACTGAGAACGAATATCTAATTATTTTTGCGTTTACTCTTGGGAAAATGTGACTTTTGAAAAAAATGGTGAAATTTCATAACGAAACATGTTTGTAGTTTTTATTTGACATAGTCCAAGTTTTCAGAAAAATAACCTGATATTCTGATAGTGTTTTCAAAGCTGAACAAATTTTATATTAGACATTCATTTATAAATTGCATTGTTTCGCATTAAAATATTAAACTTTCAGCCGCCATCGAAAAAATGTCCATTTTCAGAAATTCCGTAACGATCGCTATATTTTCAATAGCTCGGCTCTCACTTAAGAGAAACAAATGAAATGATTACTAGCAAAGAACCTCAATAAGCTCTATTTATCATAAAACTTTCAGAGGATTTGCTATTCAAGTGGAGGAGATATAGATGTTACAATACGACAAAATGAAATTCCGTAACGCTTGGCCATGCCGCTCTGTCCTTTTATTTCATTAAAATACGTTTAAAAATATACGCAAACAAAAACGAAATGAGTATTCTCATATCATATTTTCTTTTATAAAATTAAGCAATAATTTCTTTCTTTGTTATTATGGATTTTATTATTTGGTGTGCTAACATCTGTATCTTTGATAGCATTTTTAAATGATCGTATCATTCTCATTATTTCATAAAAGACATTGTCAACATCAGGTTTTGTAGTTGTTGATATTTCAATATACCTTGTTGACCACCGATGTGCTATTTTTTCAGCGTCTTCAGCTGTCACTATACGATTATTATCTAAATAAGTTTTATTTCCAACTAACAAAATTGGAATATTCGTTTTATTGCGTTTTACACGTAAAATTTGGTGACTAAAATCAATTAATAGTTTTTTTTAATGTTTTTTTAAATGAAAAAAATCTTACTAAAATTCAGTTAAATCAGAAAATGATTCAGCATTCGTTACATCAAACATAAGGACAAAACCATCGCCACTACGTATATATACGTCACCCATCGCTAAAAAGTCAACATTTCTATTAAATATATTTCAAGATGAAATAAAAACACAGACCAGGAAAAACTTCCATACCAGCTGTATCTAATAGATCTACCTGAACTTCTTCTCCATCAAGCATAACTGTTTTACAATATGAATCTGCTTCTATTGGGTCCTAAAATCAAGAGCAAAGTAAACGAGTTTCTTCAATTGATAAAACGAAATTATTATAATTTGGAATTACATCGTTGTACATATATTGACGTGCTAAATCAGCTTTACCAACACCATTCCTTCCCATCTAAGAAAATGAAATTTTATCATATTAGATTTCTTCTTTTTACCATTATTATTCGATAGATGGTCGCGGGTTTATATATCTTTGCCATTGTTTAGTATATCTGCAGATAAGAATAAGGTATGTAGCACGTGCTGCTTGTTGATTAAATAGTATCATTATAGATAGTGCTTCTTTTCAAAAGAAAAAATGGACATGGGTGTAACTGGAGCTGTGAATGTGTGAGTGGTAAAATCTGATGTTTCTATTATCGAACCTACACCCACTGAATTCTATGTTTTTCGTCAACTAACACTTTTGTCGACAAGCATTTCGTCGATAGGACGTTTTGCCGAAAGAGCACTTCCTCGACAGAACATTTTGCCTTGGGATGAACTAGCTACATAGTTCGTTTATAATTCAATGGAACTGCAAAAACAATCCCATTCAACGTAAGATATCTTAGAGCTGGATTGGAGTAACCCGTTCCAGGATTCGGAAAGTGACCAGACCAAAAAAAGAACAAAGCGGATCAAGATAGAACTTGATGAGCTCTGTCCGACGGCATGTTCAGAATCTTTATAGCTAAAAGTATAATTTTTCAACCGATAGATGGCGCTAGTATGGTTCTGAAAATTATAATTTTTTTAAGTTATAAAAATTCTGAACATGCCGTTGGATAGAGCTTCTCGAGTTCTATCTTGATCCGCTTTGCTCTTTTTTGATACGATCACTAGACGAATCCCGGAATGGATTACTCGAATCCAGTTCCAAGACATCTTACATTTCCGTTCATATCTGTCAATAAATAAAACTCTAATACTAGCTTATAATTGATAACAACTTATAAGTCTCAACTTCGCTACAAATAACGAAAATTTTTTATTCACATAACTTATAATTTCTATAAGCCACCACCCTCGCTTAGATCGCTGGTATTCACTTTCTCTCACCATTACTTTCAAGATTATGTCGATGAATAACATGATTACCCACCCTACTTACACTCCATTTCCATCCCAAACCCAGACTCAACTTCAAAATGTAACACTATTAGAATGAAAGCAGAGGCAGATATATAGCAAAAACACACAGAACAGAAAAATGATAAAATTCTTTTTCGTTGCACAACCGACAGATAGCAATATCTCACTAATTCGACAAAATCAGGTGTCATTTAGTTAAATGCGAACAGGTGTTCTACGCAGACATAAAAAATATATATGTCACAGATCAAATGAGAATCTAGTTGAAATTGGAATAATAGCTTCATATTATCTATAATCATCTTATACACAGAAATATCTTATATATTCACTCTAAAAATATTGGATCATTGCCGAACTATAAAAGTTCGCCGACTATGTACCAAACCATTTTAAGTTCTGTAGGACGCAAAAAGTTTCGTTGTTAGTCTTTGGAACCTTTTTCAGTTCCGTAGATCTCAGAAAGTTTCGCAGTATGGACACGAATCTCTTTTGAAAGTTCCGTAGAGTCCTCATTGGTTCCGTAAATTATTTGCCGATCCTCTCATACTTTCGGAAAGTCTCGAAGGGTTTCGTGATATATCTACGGAACCCTCAAAGGTTTTGCTGTCGGAGAAAAGTTTCGACTTTTTCATACAAAACCAAATAAAGCTTCGTAAAACATCGAAAGGTTTTGCATTATTCTTGCTGAACTTGTCAGCGCCACACCAACTAGATGAAGGTTTGGGGTTTCGATACAGAATGATTGATAGTTCTGTAGAGTGTGTGAGGCTGGATGCTTTGCAAACAGAACGACTTATCGCTCTGCAGATCATACAAAGGTTCTGTACTTTTCAGGCAGAGCCATCAATAGTTCAGTAGACATAGAAAGGTTCGGTGCTTCTCCGACAGAACTATCTAGAGTTCAGTAGACCACACAAAGGTTCAGTACTGTGCACACGAAATCATCAATAGCTTCATAGATCAAATAAAGGTTTAGTATTTTCAATGTGAAAACACGGGTAGTTTTGTGAACTATATAAAGATTCAGTACTTTTCGAACAGAACCATCAGTAGTTCAGTAGATCATATGAAGGTTCAGTACACTCCACACGAAACCAGTGATAGTTCAATACATCACATAAAGGTTCGGTACTTTCGATGCGGAACCATCAATAGTTCAGTCCACGATAGAAAGGTTCGGTATTTTCTTACCGACCTTTTCTGATTTCTTGGTTTCTCGAAAGGTTCTGCATACTTGTCTCACAACCTTTGCTATGCTTCTTGCGAAATCCTCCATAATTCCTCAGTACAACGAGAACTTTAGTATAGCTCCTACCAAACCTCATTCTTAGTTTCGTAGATGATCAAAAGGTTTGGCATACTGTCTACGGAACCCTCAACGTTTGCTGATCTACCTAAAGGTTCAGTAGAATTTCTACCAAACTCTCTATACTTTGATAGATTACTCGGAGGTTCAGTGCATTTTCTACGGAACCCTTAGTAGGGTTGTGTACCGAACTATGTGTCACGACTCATTCACCGTTTTGTTTTGCGGGATGTCACCATATATATACTCTTGTATTTTTGTTGTAAACTTATTGTTACTAAAATGATATTTCATGAGAAGATCTTTGTGTAAATGTATCACAGCGCTATTATCGCTATTTGTTATCAGTAGTATTAGAGATATCGGTAGTATTACATGTAAACTCGGCTCTGCGCCCCCACTCTTTCACTCTTCTCTCCACTTCCCTCGCTCTTGATCACAACCCCTTCACTTTATCGTCTTATCAGACTTCCGTACTCAACGAACATTTCAAAGATAGAGTGTTCTTCTCTATCTATTTCACGAAGATGAAGATATACAATAGCCGAGGGAGTTAGATCTCGTTGAGAAGACAATATATTTCTGCTCTATCTATTTTACAATGATCAACATATGCGAGGGACAAGTAAGTTAGATATGATGGAGAAGCAAAGTGTTTTCTTTTCTCTACTATTCTAGATTGGTGAACATGTTGAGCATGTTGGATGATCAAAGTAAGTCGAATTTCGTTGACGAGATGACAAGATAAAATATTTTGCTTTTCCTTTATTTTAGAATGATCAACATATCCGATAGTCGAGTAAGTTGGATTTGATGGAAAAGAGAAAATATTTCTTTGTTGCCTGCTTTAGGATGATGAATGTGGCAAACGACACATTATTCTCTGCCAGATAGAAATGTTCTGTAGAACCATCCTTCAATATCATGCAACTAGGAATTGGTTGGTTATTCAGTCATTGCTCCTATCTACACTATCTACAACGTGAATATGTCTTATAGATAATGTAGATATGAACAATGACTGAATAACCAGTCAATTCCTAGTTGCATGATATTGAAGGATGATTCTATCCAACATTTCCATCTTGCAGAAAATAATGTGATTCTTGGAATGGTTTTCTACAAAACCTTTATAGGAAAAATGGGGAAAGGTTTTTTGCGAAACTTTTGCTATTAAACCCTTCTGCTACTTTTTCAAGAAGGATTTTCTACGAAACCTTTTGTACGGAACTTTGATTTGGATTTTGTGAGAATGGCTTCACAGAACACTTCAATTTCTACTGAATCAGAAAATGATCTTACGGTGTATCCAGGTGAAGAACCTTTTTAGGTTCCATCAAAAGCCGATTTTTTTTAGAGTGCACTGGTTTAGATTCTTTACTCTAGAATAGCAAAGAAAGGACGGGGGCGTATAAGAACAGGGATCGGCCCATTTGGAATTTGTTAAAAGATACACATCAAACGACGCAAAAAAGGATGGCGAATCTTCCTATGTTATATTCATCTGATTTGGTTAATTGTTTCATGGTTTTAAACGATGGATATCACACTGTGTTTTTACCACTTGGAAAAGAGGGTATTTTGACTAAAACGCAACCCTTTTGTGATATAATGTAATTTCAAAATAGTTTCATTTGATAGAGCAAGAAATTCTGCACAAAACCCTATATAAGTAATCCTCCAAAAATAGAAAAAATGTGCACTTGTTTGACGCAAAAGAGTTTTTGTGTCAGATTTTGCACTATGAGCTATTGTAATTGCTTCTAAGTCTAATAAAAATAGACCTACAGTGAAGTTTGGTATAACCAGTTCGATACAGTTTTTCACGGGCTACAAAATGGTATGATTGGTTTATCTTCATTTGGTTCTTCGAAAGTTCTCATGTGAGACATATGATGTACAGTAGGACCTACTACACTAGTACAAACGATAAAAGTACCACACATGTTGAATCTTTGCGAAAATAATGATTCTTATTCTTTCAGATAAAGCTTAGTTCATCTATGGCGTTACCAAAGTATTCATCTACGAGTAGTGACTATTGTGTCGAATAGCACTTAGTTATTTTGAATGAAGTAAGTAGATGAGGTGAGATGCAGAAAAAGTGTATTTTAATCATAATAGAAGTAGCAATAAAAAAAGCAATGGAAATGTGTATAATAGAAAGGTAGATGAAATGTTTCAGTTGTCGTCGCTGTCACTTTGATCCGTCCCTGTACTGCCATCATCGCTTCTCTCAATATCTGAATATTGAATGCAGTCTTCAACAGAACTAAGGAAATTGGTGGCCGAGAGTTGATTCTCAGAAGGAAGAGCTTCACCACTACACACGCCAAGATGCCATATAAGTGCTGTTACATGTGCACAACATCCAATTATACGGGCCCCAACCGAACAAGTACAAAACCATCCCTTAATTGGTTCATTATCTTCGTCGTCATCAAATTGGACAGTAGTCACATATTTTTTTCTACTGAAATGTCTAGAAGCAAAACGTGCTCGTACAAGATCATTATATTTTGAAGAAACTTCGACGATAAACTCATAATTATCGTCATCCTCCAATGATGGTTTGGTATGTTCGACAATATAGGTTTTTGCTTGTTTAATTTGATATGTCCCTAAATCAGAATACTTTCTCGGATTATGCAATCCCAATTAACGCAACAAATACCGAAACAGATATTTTGTACGTCGTTTTCAGACAAAGTTGGAAAATGAATCATTCGCGCTTCATATTTCTTCCAATGTGGCTTTTTTTCACTTCTTTCGATCATTTGTAGACGTTTTTCTAGTTTGTTTTCCTTGTCACGCAGCATTAGCATTTGTCTTGCCCACTTTTCGCTGTTTGCTGTGTCGATGGGATTGGTGTTTCGCTAAGCATTAAGCAGAACACAGATGACGTTTAAGTAGTCACCAACGAAAGAAATACTGGAGTTTTGGATAGTTTGTGAAAAATATCGCCATTGTTTGATTTTTCCATTAACTAGTGGTGAGAATGTTCAAATGAAGTTTCAAAATCGAAGATATATGAGAAGCATACCATTTTCCACAATCCATCTGATTTTAGTAACGCATCGTGAGTGATTGGCTTCTCTGCAAGACAATTGCTACTTTCCTTTTAGAAAATCAGGCATTTCGGCAACAAAGTCAAATCTTTTTATTGTATTGATAGCGTCTCTAAAACCTCGATCAATAACGATAATATCATCATTGTGTAGCCAGTTTAATATATCTTGTTCGTTGTTAATAAATATATTCTTGGCGATTGAAGCGTCATTATTTTTTCTATCGGCTAAGAATGGTCCCACCACACTCAAAATGTATCCGTCCTAGATAGCATATATAGATGACATTTATTTTGAGAATTTCCACTCGATCGTCGACAGGTTCAATAAATCGAAGATGGACATAATTGTTACTTACAGTTGCCGTGATAATCATTGGCTTTAACAAGTGCCGATGTTTGATGCTGCCGAAGAATAGTCTCTCGTTCAATGTGTTGAAAGCCAAGGTGGTAAGGCACAAAATCTTTCATTAGCGCTTTGGTTACATCATGAACAACACGCGAGACAACACGTTTACTTTTCAGATGAAAAAGCGTGGCTAATACCCTATTACTGACCCCCAATCGCATCTTAGCGAGAAAGACGGCCAATGCAACACGAGCTGATCGAACTTAAGAATTACGCATTGATGTGATATTGCTCAGCAAATTATCGAATTGATCTGAGTAAAAAATCAGCATATAATATGGTATTAATTATTTATATCTTTTTGTAAACCGGTCATATTATAATATGATTCTTCGCTTAAAGATGTTGGATCGTCAAAGTCAAATGTTTTCATATTTTGGATGGTCGTGCAACAATCAGTTATCAATTCTATAACACTATTAGCATCAAATGATACCATACCGACTTTATCAGATGTAATTCCTTGAAGAGCATCATAGGTAAGATGATTGTTGTAAAGATGACGCCGACAACACCGGGTACCAGAAGGCACAACAATACCTCGTCTCACAAACACCATTTTCTGCTGCTCTTTCGACAAGACCTTCGACGGAGCCACATCAGTTTTCTTGCACACAATACAAGTTCTTGATGGAATAAGGTATGTGATAATAAGAAAAATTCAAAATAACCTTAACAAACCGATGTGATGCCGACGTTCGGCTGATTGGAACTTCTATCGTTCTTGTTTCTTCATCGGTCTGAACACCTACCTCTGCCACTTCCTCATACTAAATTCAAACAACCACCCCGTAATCAGAATGAAAAGCATCAGTAATTACCATAGCCATAGTACTACCGTTCGAAATCATAAAATCCTTGAAATCTTCTTTTGTCTTCTTTACCCAATTACCAAACTTCCATCGGCACTTCTCGCAAGCAACATCAGAAGGTGAAACCTTTTTCAAGCAACGAGCCGAGAGAAATAATCGAAAAAGATTGTTTGAACATCCATGTTGATTGTTTCCATCCATTTGTTTATCACAACCAATACAGGAGATTCCGATCGTTCTTGGCATTTGAAAATAGACTGTATGGACTAAAACGTAAACATGATTTATAGGATTCAGAATATTCGCTATTTATACCCCAAAAAGTGAGAAGTCATAGAATACATATCGTAGTTAGAACGAGATATCTTCTAATGATATCATATATCTCCAGCACAAATAATACCTCGACGGTATATATATATGTAATCACAGTAATCGAAATCTACTATACATGTACATAACATCGTATACGTTCTTTATCTCTATATCTATTTATACATGTACTTGTAGAAACACACACATATATATATATATAGTTTTGACATCTGTCAAAATACCATCCAGGAAAAGAAAAACAACAAACAACAGAAAGATGGCGACAGGTACAATCTTCCAAAAAAACATACTATCATTATTATGCAAACCCAGATTTAATTCCAGATATTTTACTCATCGAATAAATAGCTGCTTGACTAATCGCTATACTGCCGCACTTCGCATATTTCTAGAACATGTCTTTTAGCGACACGGAATCGTAACAACACTACCATGCTACACAAATTTTAAAATGTCTCTTCTTCACAGATATACTTGACTAGACCAATGAATAGATATATACTGGACCATTTTGTAGCCTGTGAAAAACTGCATCGAACTGGTTATACCAAACTTCATTGTAGGTCCATTTTTATTGGACTTAGAAGCAATTACAGTAGCTCATAGTGCAAAATCTGACACAAAAACTCTTTTGCGTCAAACAAGTGCACATTTTTCTATTTTTGGAGGATTACTTATATAGGGTTTTGTGCAGAATTTCTTGCTCTATCAAATGAAACTATTTTGAAATTATATAATATCACAAAAGGGTTCCGTTTTAGTCAAAATACCCTCTTTTCCTAGCGGTAAAAACACAGTGTGATATCCATCATTTAAAACCATGGAACAATTAACGAAATCAGATGAATATTACATAGAAAGATTCGCCATCCTTTTCTGCATCGTTTGATGTGTATCTTTCAACAAATTCCAAATGGGCCGATCCCTGTTCTTATACGCCCCCGTCCTTTGAGTGATGCCAGAATGTCATTACAACGAGAATTTACCATTAATTTCTGAAGCAATATGGTAGTTTCATATGAGAAACGAAACAATATTCTTAAAGCTCTGTTCGAAACGCGTCGTAAATAGCTTGGAATTTATCTTTGAAACTCACTCACTCTCACCCTAAAGTAAGGATCGAGAAGATCGTTTTAAGAAACTTGGACTCCTGTTATATACTCACCCTCAAGGTTACGTGTTAAATAATATAGTATTGATTCTGAACATACTTGACGAAGATCTTTAGTAAAGTTTGAAAAGCGTCGTATGATTGCTTGAATCTTTCTTATGAAACCTCACCCACACCCTCACTCTCATCACAGTTAGTTCCTTTTTTGTATGCCTGATTTCTCGTCTGGGTCTTTCTCTTTTTTCAATGATTTTCTACATGAATGATGAGCTATTTTTTCATCGATTATGAAAATGACGATTAAGTGAAGCAAAATCCTCTTGAGTTATCAGCAGGCAAACAAAGTTTTCGCTTCCTCGAATTTGAAAACGATGCACTTGAGAAATGTTGATCTTGGAAAAAGAAATAAAGGAACCTAAAATAACCACAGTAGGAGTAGGAAACTATAAATACTTGTCGATTTTGATTAAAAGTCTGGAAGTACGAAAATGAGAACTGAAATGATTTTATTGTATGTCGTTGTTTTCATAATGGTATACTGCAACAGTGAGATAGGTTAGTATCGCACACAGTCATAAAGATTTTTTTCGAAATATTTTCTTTTTCAGTTAAAACTGGTTATGTCTGGACCTTGGTAACTCCATTTCCTGAATTCAGTATCATTGCGGTTCATGCTTCAGGGCCTACGAGCCAACGCGATTGTACTCTGTCCTTACCTGTAATATGTTTTCGACGAAATGGTTCACCACGTCCACCTTATTTTGTCATGGCTTGTCCTGGATGTGCAATGAATGCTGAGTATTATAACGGTTGGAGTGAAGGTGTTGTTGCAACGACTGTACCACGTAGAGGTGATTCATTTAAACATGTAAGCGATGTCAATCAATTTTGTGAAGATTCATTCGGTCCTCAGTGGCGTGTAACAGAACATCATGATGGATTATGGATCTATGGGATGAATCTCACAGTGTATGCTGACGAACAATGGGAAAATGCTTCATCTTCTCAAAAGAACAGAGGCGGATGGGGAATGTTTACATATGGATGTGTGCCTGATAATACATCCTTCTGGGCACATATAGATGATGCACCAGATAGTATGTGTTGGCAGTCATAACTCAGTTTCTGTTAGCAATTTGAAAACTTTTAAATATTTTTATATCAACCTATCAAAAAGTATTATTTTGTATATTCAAAACTATAATTCACTGATTAGTTTTACAACAGATTTGTAGAATCATGTAGAGTAACATATTCTAATTTTTATGCATGTTTCGATTATTCTTCACTATCATATTATTCGTTTGCTCTCCTTCGTGCTTTTCATCTTTTATTAATACTTGATCTAACAGTTAATGAAAATGAAAATTAAATCATGTTTTAAATTAAAATCGTCAGAAAAGAAACCGAAGCCTATTTGAGACTGCTCTTCGATTCTAATGATACGAAACAGAGAATAAGCTACAACTATTTAATCTCCATGAGAGATTCAGTTTTAGGATTGTCAAAGAAAACAAACGGAGATACCTCTAGCGTTGATATTACAACAATACTGAGAGTACAGGAACATTTTCTTGAGGGTGTGAGGGTAAGCGTCATCATCCTTACCCTTTGTTTTCAGTTCATTCATTATCAGAATGAAAAAAATATCAAAGCCCACTGCTTCGAGAAACACGTACTTTTAACAACTAATTGCAAAAAGAAAAGGATCATCAAGTACCTCAGTGGGTTGAACAATGCGTAGAAAGAAATAATAACATTTTAGATGTTGAACTCTTTGCGGACATTGGATTTTGTGCTCATTGAAATAAATTACTTTTTTTGTTCTTTTCCCTAATACAAAGAATGAATGGACTTTGTCTCAGACAGTGTATAAATGATGAGTCTTTTTCATATGTTATTTCTCTTTCTAGTCGAACAAACACAGTAGACATTTCTTTTTCAATATGCGATGGAAAACATCCAGTCTGATGATCATGAAGCAAATGAATGTATGCGATTGTGTCGATTTCTCGTCAGAAATAATTTGTTCGATGATGCACAAGCAACATCTCGTATGGATCAGTTACTTGCTACACAAAGTTTCCTTTCATTATTGCTCGTTACGCTTACTATTATTACCGTTTTCACTGAAATCAGCATTCGAACCATACTGTAACTTTGGAGTCATTATCTCAATCGACTTTCGAACAACTATCTATGGAATATCCCAACACACTCTCATGTGCATGCAAAAACAATGGCATTCGACAAGATCAGTTTCTCTCGTTTACTCTTCAGTATCATCCCATCTGTTCCAGTCAGTTCATTAATCATACATTTATTGCAACAGCACTCTCCGATATGCATATGAGTGATTATTGGCCATGATAGTATCGTGTTATGATCGCATCTCATTTCCGAATTCTTGCTCTATTTTGTCAAACAATAGCTCAAACAGTCATTCGAGTTTTGTCAAAAAATGCTTTCTACATTCAAACAGCAACATTAGTTGAACAACTTAAATCATCGGTTATAACAAAGAATAAATATACAAACGAGTTTCTTTCATTTATTATCACTGAGAATCGTTTTCTTTCAGCATTACGCACTAATACTTATATAACACTTGATCTAGACGCTGTAATAGTTACTTATACGAGCATCGGTTATCTACAATCAAATAATTATTGTAATTGTTTATGGAATGATGCATGTGTATATCCAGCTGAATTCTATGCGCAAACTAGAATTACACAAATAGTTGCTAATCCAATTTTCGGAAAACAATCGACTGATCCACAATTATTAGTCTATTTGGTGGACTGAAATTAATTTTCTATATATCTGCGTCATTTCTTGTCAAATTAATAAGACGATTTTACAAGAATAAATGTTGTGGAAATCGAAATGATGAATCAGTAGTTGTCAACTTCACAGACTCCAATCAAAGTAAAGAAGAGAAATTCTTTTTCTTTCTCAGCCTTCTCACTTATCCCATATAAGTTTCAAAGAACGTTTGCTACAGCTGCTTAGAAAAATTCATCAAAAAAGAATTCAATTCAATTTATTTACAACATTATCTAATACCAATGATGGAATTAACTCGACACGTATTTATATAATACTTATGAGTGGTGATGATAGGTCGTACTATTTGTTTTGATACTTCAAACATTGTGTAAATTGTCGAAGCAAATAGTGATTAATGAACTGGCTGTATTCAATGAAATAGAATTCAATAGTGGTCGACTACTAGCGATTGATACATATAACATGCAAACATCAATACTTATCCAACAGTTTCAATATCAGGTAATTTAATCTTCAAACAGAAAATGATTTCAACACTCAATTACTACGTTTTTGATAAAATATATTACTCATGGTGGTAGTAATAATAAGTTCTTAAGTTTCAAAACTATTAATATCACAGCAGCTATCAGTTTGCCTGATTCGAAGTATGACCAAAACTGTTCATGTGGCACGGGTGCACTTTGCACATGTCCTTGAGGATTTTATTATATAAAAGATACTACTAATTTATCTACTCCCGTATTGAATCGAACAGTTCCTGGTATCGTTTACAGTTGTCTACCTATTGACATGTTTCTTGCATCTTCATTTGAATAAACTATCGTAGTCTAGGGCTAGGCAATATTACATTAGATCCTCGTCTAGCAAATATATCATCACTGTTGCCGATCCAAAACGGAAATAGAAGAAGAAGTAGAGAAAGTCGTAGAAACTGGTGAGATAAAACATACAAATACACAATAAAATATCTTTTTCTTTGTATTCTTAGGTTTTTGTCAGAAATGTTTCGTGAATATTACTCACGTTCAACATTTGATTCAAACAATGAATGTCTATCACAAGGTACAAAGGACTACAGGTTCGGATGAAACAATTTCTATGGATCAAGAATTACTGACACATTGCTACTCGATTCTATCTCATTTCATTTATTTGCGCCATTCTGATAGTATTACCTTTTACTGGTCTTGATTCCAGGATGCATTCGTTTACTGTATTTTCTCCAACACTATCTACATATGAAATATTACACTCTCATGCCCATGTCCACAAATTACAATTCGATATTCGAAATTCAAGTTACTTTGTTTCAAAAGCATTTATTCATTTTCTATGGAATACTCAACCATTACTTGATTATAGATTTAATTCGGATATAAAAGTACTAAGTTCACAGTTTGGCCTTTTAGCGTCGTTTTATTCTCTTGCAAAAAATGATTGATGAATTATTTATCGAAACATGGCAAAACAATAGTAATTATTCCAATTATTTTTCCGTTTGTGCACCATCCACATGTCAGTATACAGTGAAAGAGAAGAATGGTCTTCTCTATATGTTTATCACATTTCTTGGTTGATACGGTGGATTAACTGTAGGAATAAAATTTGTTGTTTAGCATGTTCTATCTCTTTATTGGAAAATACGTCAATGGATCATTCGTAGGTATGCACCAAAACTAAAACTGGTTTTGGAGTTTTGGTTTTGTTTTTGACATAGTTCTGGATTTGGTTTTGGTTTTGGTTTTTCAAAACTTCAATTAATCATAATGAGCTCGCAAGATGCTTCTATAAATTTTATTATCATTATTTGGGCTGGCACTTTACCTTTACTTTAAAATTGAAGTTTAGAGTGGTACGTTAAACTTTAAATGTTAAAGTTAAAGTTGATGTATTGACAGAGTTTCTCAGTGAACCTCTCAAAAGGTTATTGGGTACATTTATAATGTTAGTATTCTGTATTGTGAAAGGTGCACTAATATCTTTACTCAGTCTAATTTCATCATAGTTTTAAAGTAAAAGTAGAACTTTTTTATAGGCAGGGATAATATAATAATAGAAAATCAATCATGTCTATCGACCACTCTGTCAATACATCAACTTCAACTTTGACTTTATTAAAGTTAAAGTTTTTAAGTGCAGTACTTTAACTTTAACATTTAAGGTTTAAAGTACTACTTTAAACTTTAACGCTTTCTTACAGTATTTGTAAAGTTAAAGTGCCACCTCTAACCCCAAGAGGGTTTCGATTTACCCCTTTTTTCCGTGTAGATTAGAGAAAAATAATGATTTATCTTATGTTGTCTCAAAATCTTATTTATAGGGGATAATGATAATAAAATTTATAGAAGCATCTTGCGAGCTTATTATGATTAATTGAAGTTTTGAAAAACCAAAACCAAAACCAAATCCAAAACTATGTCAAAACCAAAACCAAAACTCCAAAACCGTTGTCAAAACCAAAACCTCAAAACCAAGAGTTTTGGTTTTGGTGCATGCCTATATATGTTGTACGAAACTATGGGTAGCTCGGTAACCATCATAATAGTTCGATACTTATCATACGAACCTATTAATAGTTTCTCAATTTGGATAATGGTTCTGTAATCACTAGAGAAAACCATCAGTAGTTTTGTAACCCTAATAATGGTTTCGTATATAATGTACAAACCCATCAATTGTTTCGTAAGCATCATAATGGCTCTGCATCTATCGTACGAAGCTATGATCGGTTTCGCAACCTTAAAAATGGATTTGCATATATCATACGAAACCATCAGTAGTTCTGTACACTGTATAATAGTTTCGGATTTATTGTACCGAACCGTGGATCGTTTTGTATACTGAATAATGGTTCCGTATATATGATACGAAACCAGGAGTAGTTTCGAACTTTGAATAATGGTTTCGTATTCATTACAAGAAACCATCAGAAGTTTCGTAAATATCGTAATGGTTTCGTATACGTTGTACGAAACTATGAGTAGTTCGGTAACCATCATAATGATTCGGTATCTATCCTACGAAGCTATACATAGTTTCGTACATGAAATAATGGTTTTGTCATCAACAGAGAAAACCATCAGTGGTTTCGTAATCGTGATAATGGTTCCATATACATTGTACAAAACCATGGATAGTTTTGTAACCATCATAATGGTTCCTTATTTATTCTACCAAACCACCAGTGGTTTTGTGTATTGCATAATGGTTTCGTATTTATTGTACCGAACCATCAGTAGTTCTGTATATTAAATAATGGTTTCGTTTATATCGTACGAAACCATGAGTACTTTTGTAAATATCATAATGGTTCTTCAATTTCTGTGCGGAACCACCAGTGGTTTAGTATATTGATTAATCGTTCTGTAATTAATGTACGAAACCATTAAGTATTTGCGAAAACAAGTCAACGTTTTCTATTCCTTGAACGAAACCACCAGTAGTTTTGTACATTGTAAAAGGGTTCCGTATCTTGTGTACAAAACCATTGGAAGTTTCATAAGTTTTTTAAAGGTTTTCGATCGTCTAAACGAAACCATCAGTGGTTTTGTATCGCGTCTGCGAAACTTTTTTACATCATGCGGAACTAGAGATGGTTTCGTATAATGTATACAGAACCTTTAAATTCTGTACGAAACTACTTTGGTATCGTATGAAAGATACCAAACTATTGAAGGTTCAGTATACACTACACGAATCCTGCACAGGGTTTCGCAGTCGAACTACAGAACTTTTTCCAATTGTCTGAACTTAAAAAAGGTCAGAAATAAAGCTACCGAACCAATTTCGTCGCACAAAACCTAAATTCGTTCAGCGCAAATGTACGAAACTTTTAAAGTTCCGGAAAACACCTTTTTTTTCTAGAGTGCAGCCTATTAAAGAAAAATCATATAGTTGTCGATGCATCACGTTCAAATATATACTTACCGAGTTTGTATCACTTCCTTCAACATCAGATTCTCCATTTTCCAAGTAAGAAAAGACACTGGAAAATTCCGGATTTTCCCTTCTCCATTTGTAGTACAAGAGACGACAAATATTACACGCTTTTGTATCGCTAGACAGATTCTTCATTGTGCGAATCGACATAAACATACGAAAAGAAGGAGATCTCATTGGTTTCACAGTACTTGAACGATCCAATCGAGCACCACAGGGACAACAACGATCGGACATTTCGACAATTTTTTTCGAATGAATAATCTAACACAATATATAATAACAAAAACAAAAATGATTTCTCATCTGGAGAAATATTTCTCGTTCTCTTCTTCTCTCTTCTTATAATACATTACAGAACTATATTGCTTCCATAATTCTTTTACTTTCTCTCCTCTTCAGTTCATATGAATGCTTCGAAAGAGATAAACCACCCATCCCTCACACACCCTCACATGCCTAGACATCTTTAGTGTAACCCCCCCCCCCCCCATATTAGAAGCCCCCATGGGGGCTTCTAAACTGCCCGTTGTTCAAAATTTTCAAAGGGGGCTTCTATTATGGGAGGGCTTTTAATATGACTACCATACCAAATCTTCTAAGACTATAAGAATAATGTGAGTTCAATTGATTATACACATTTTATCGATATAAATATATACGTACAAAAAACTGCTTGTATAAGATATGATTTACACAAAAAAGTTTCAAAGAAATTAAATTGACTAGCTTATTGTTTCCAAAAGTGAGTTAATTTTAATTGTTTATTTTTATGAATTGATAAAATCTTCTCCTGTTCTTCAGCTAATTTTGCTTGAAATTCGATTTGTTGTTCTTCATCATCATGGTCAGATTCATCAATATTCAGTAATGGAGACTCTATGGCCACTGGATCGAACGTATAATTCGTAAGAGTTCTATTTAGAAACTAAGATGTCTTACCTTGGCAATGAACCATTCATTATATTTGTGCATCGTTGGAGAATTGATAACACCTTCAGGAGTAAAAAACACCTTAACATCCTTGGCATATTGTTTTTGTTCATTTGGCGAAACTTGACCTTTCCCCTTGAATAACAAAATAGGACCAACACGTTGATCTTCACCAGACACTGTAAGAATAACCGTACAAAATCTCTGAATAAAAAAGCAAAACAAAATAGCAAATGGAATTATTTCTTAGGTGGTCCTTTTTAAGAAAAATGCAGAGTTTAATATTGATACTTTTTAAAATTTAACGAAGATATATGATTGCATTAAGTAGCTTTTGTTTAAGAGAATAGAAATCTGATAACGCAAACTTTAACTAGGTCTGAAGCCTGTTGGGTCAGCGTTTTACAGATCAGTCAAAAACTCTTCTATAGATTGTAAACAAGAACTCTCGATAAATTAAGTGGAATTCTTAATGATATTAAAAGAGTTACTCACTTTGTTATTCAAGCATCCTTCAACCTCATTGCAAGTGTTAACATCATTGACTGATCGTTTGGATTGGTCGCCGAATAATGCAAGTGGAGATTCGTCCATATTAAATACGTCACGTGGGGTAAAGGCTCCCATTGAGCTACGTTTTGGCGCCCATCGACTTGCCCGTCGAAGAAAAGTATAAAATGAAGTTGCTTTTTGATGAACTTCATCAAGTGGAATTTTTTGTTGTCGTTTCGGACGCTGAAGAGAGAGTCGATGACGTACGAGAAAACGGCCAAACCATTTCGATGATGGACATGGATGCTTTAATTCTTCACTTATTTGTCGACCACGACGTTCAAGTTGACGAAATGTTATTCTTTCTTTGCGAACATCAGAGGTAGGTGTTGTTGCCGATTGAAGATTAGTACGTTTTTGACGATACCAGGCGTATAAACGAGCATCAAGGTCCAAATAAATTAGTTTATTTCCACCACCATCGAGACGCTTGCGCTTTTTACCTGAAAGAAGCAAAATTTCACTTTCAATCACTATTGATATTTAATAAAAGTTAATTACTCACCTTTTTTTCGAGATGACAATTTTAGTAGTTCATCTTTATTCTGGATCCACAAGCGTAATTGTTTCGTAGCGCATCCGACATCTTTGGCTGTTTTGTTTTTGTTGTTGTTTTTCTCAAAACGGGCAATTGCATCTAATTTTTCGCTTACGGTCCATTGACGCCGCTTACGTTTTTGTATATTAGTTGATGTTGACGACGACAACGTAATATCGACAACTTTATTGTTCGTAGAAAATGTAGATTGATGAATTGGTTGTAACACATTGTCATCATCACTGGATGGTTCTGATGACGAGTAGTTAACAAGTGATGGCGATTGAGTTGAAGGATAATTTTCATCGCTATCTTCATCACTGTCCGACGTAAGATGTAAATAAGTAGTCCGTTTGATTAATTCATTTTCATCGACAACAGACGCAATTTCGACGCAGGAATCATCGTCGGAACTGGCTTCGTCTAACAATGAGTTTGTAACACTAGGTATTGGTAATAGATGCTCTTCGATTTGCGACATAATTAACCAAAAATAATTTGAAAAAGATGTTTTAATCGAATAATGTATGAACGATATGGTCGAGTTATTCTTTGTATACGTTTATTCAGCCTATTCAATCATCGCATTTGTCTATTTCAAAAGGTTACATGATAAAACATCTATAGACACGTATACAATTAATTGTTATGATATTAACCATGTCTTTCTTGAAAAAGATTGAAGAATTGTTCCGTTATGTTGATTGATGTTTTTTGATATCGAGTTACACTACCGACATATTTTAGCTGCCATTCACGAATGTACTATTGAATTAATGATAATGAAACAGACAACAGAGGACTGTATAACAATTTCTCAGAACGTGATGAGCTTTTACTCATTTCCTGTGAAAATTTTAGAGAGATCTGACTGATTTTAAAAAGTTACAAAATCCTAGACCTTAAAGAAGCCCATGGGCTTCTAATTCATTTTCATATTGTCTTTTTGAAGGGGGCTTCTAATATGGGAGGGGCTTCTATTATGGGGAGGGGTTTACTAGACTTTGGTGAATTACATGAAGTTTTCTGAACTGTTGAATTCGAATTTTGACGAGGTTTTCGTTGTCTTGTAGTTGGTGTTGGAGGTTCAGACGAAACCGACGATGTTCGTGAAAGTGAACGACGAGAAGATGAAGCATTCATTTTCAAAGAGCAAGAAATGGTAATGAATGTAAAAGTAAATTAGGAAAACCAGAATGAACTGTTATGTATGAATCGAATACGTGAAAGAAAAGAATATGATAGAGGGGATTGAGTGCAAAATCATATATAACGGATTGTTGCTCATTTTTCGTCTGTTGTGAAAGAATAGAACAGGACAAATTGAAAAGATCATTGAGTGCATAATGACACATAGATGTTTCAGTCATCTCTCTCCGTTTCGTTCTCGTTCTTTTTTTAATTTCTATACATATATATTCACATACCAACTTCACCAGTTTTGAAGAACATTTAGTTGATTTATATTCTGTGAAATATCCAGCTCTATATAAGATTTTACCTGCATTTTGAGAAAATTCTTCGTCATCTTCGATGTAGTATTAATTATATAGTTGGCTAAATACTATTTATCCTTGCGATATCATAAGTAATTAAATAACTCATTCTATTTATAAAATCGATTAGTAATATAATTTCAATTATTTTATCATTTGTGTTCTTTTCTAATAAAATCTATAATCACAAAACACGACTATCACTTTCAGCGTTAAACAAGTCTCGAATCTTAATTGTCAAGAAATATGAGTTTTATTTTGTGTCTATTGTTCCTAGAAAATGGAAATATAATACGCGTTCTCCATTCTTGGAACGGGGAACGTGAGTAGCGTTTCCGTTCCTGAGAACGGGGAACGTGAGTAGCATTCCCGTTCCGGGAACGGGGAACGCATAGAGCTTTCGCTTGATATTATACATAAATATACGTGCACAGTTTAATTATGTTTGAAAAATGCCAGAAAATGTAAAATGAAGTGCGTTCCGTTCTTTGGGAACGGTGACACCCCTATTATTTCCACTCTGCTTGACCACCGTTGTTGATGCAGCAAGATCATTTTCCTTATCATCATGATCAGTTCTTTCATCATTCGATTCAAAATCTGTTTGTTTTTCATTTTCAGATTCATTTCGATATTGTTGTTGACGATGACGACGTTGTCGACGTCTAAATGATGCTGTCATCGTCTTTTGTCGTGGTGGTGGCGGTGGAAATAATGATCGAAGATTATTCTCATTCTCATTTTCATTTTCATTTTGTTCCTGTTCTTGTATTTGTGGTTCATGTTGATGATCATAAACATCAAATGGTTGAGTATTATCATTATTATTATTATTCGTCGTTGTCCTTATTGTTTGAGTAGCAAAATTCGCTCGTTGTGTTAACACATTCATTGGTGTCGTTGCTCGTGTGTTGTTCGTTGTCGACAATACAGAATTCGAATTCATTAAATTGAAATCCAATGGAAGATTTCGAATATCTGAAATCGAATTCGAATTCGAATTGGTACGCAGTTGTGGTGGCATAAAATCATTCAATTGTCGATATCTTGGTCTATTTCTTTGTTGCTGTTGTTGTCGTGGTTGTCGTTCTGTTGATCTAAAATAATTTCTCTTTTCATTATTATTCGGTTGTAGTGGTCCTCGTGGTGGTCTATAATTTCCATCTGGATATTGTTGGAAATTTCGATAATTTCTTCGACCATAAAACGCATTATTGGTCTGGTTATTCGAATTTTCGAAATTTCGATACTGGTAATAATTTCGATTTCTTCCATAAACATCACCACGGACATCACTCTGATAGTATTGTTGATCTGGTGATATCATTGTCGTTGTTGCTTGTAATGGTAATCGATTATAAGATCTTTTCGACATGAATCGTTCGGATAAATTGAGATAAAATTGATCACATTAGACGAATATAATTCAAATAATTTGATGGGTGAAATTATCAATAAAATATTTATTTAACGAAAGTTTCCAAAAATAAATGTTCATTAATGAAAAATAAATGAGGCATGTTTTCTAGTTTTCCGTCATGCTTAGAATATTGTATTGGAAGAAGATATATCTGTTTTCGAATATAAACTGTTTGATGGTGCCCATAATCATCGTGATTCTACCATGAAGCAAAGGTATATTGTTGTAGTTTATTGGCAATCAATGCTCAGATATGATGTTCGCTTATTGAGTCTATTAGCTACAGCAGAAAGTTCTCTAAATCTAACAATATTCTGCCAAAATTTGTATTTGCACTGTTTTCTTCGAAAATTATTCTTCCATTTCTACACAGTTCATGAACTTATCGCATATTGTATACATGTACATTGTTATCTTTTCAATGTGCTGTTCTCTTTCCATGTTGATCGTGCATAGATATGTGCCTGCCCTCTTTCTCTTCCATGATTGTTGTGGTTTTCACAGGAGGCATTGAATATCGAATGGCATAATGAATTGACTAAGACAAAGAAATTGTTAGACGAGAACATTTTTTTTGTTGCAATTACCCATAACAATAAATGTTGGATATATCGCTATAATCGATGTTAAATGAGTGGGAATAGAAAAATCACGAAGTTTATCAGAAAATGACTATCTAGTTAAAAAAAGAAATAAATAGACGAGACAAAATGATGATAAATTACATCAAATTGTTATGCTTCTTTATAATTTACTTCTAATGATTTCTCTTTAATACGAAGAAGAAGTAGATCACCAAGAATTATAACAACCAATTACAATTACATGTCGAAATTGAGATGATGATTTAGTTTTAAAAGACAAGTTTTTGGTGTATCTATTGAACAAATATTAAAATGGTTTTTTCTGTTTGTTATTAGTTTTACTTATTGGTTTTGATCGACAACTAGTCAGAGCAAATACACATACAACTCAAGCTATTCTAGTATCAGCAATTATGACTTGAAAAAGAAGGTAAAAATTGAGATAAAATTGTTCGTTAATACTGTTTTCTTTCTAGGAAGTTTATCTAGACAAGTATCAAATATAGATACATTAACTGTTGATAGTATCTCTTTATAAATTCATGAGCCATCAGCACAGATAACAGGAGTTCGTATATTGTTATTTGTATTTTTATTTCTCAATCTTGTCTTTTTTTCTATTTCAGTTAAAAGAAATTGAAATTGAGATGAAAGATCAATATGAATGAATTTTTAAATATGGAGAACAATTAATTAAATCATTTCTTTCATCACAATAACATGAACGTATCCAGCGAATATTTCAACCGACCAATATCACGTAATGAGAGAACGACTACTTCATATTTCTCTCTTACGATTTATTTAAGTACTGTCTATACACTGTGAAAAAAAGGTAGCACGGTAAACTCTTACGGTTTCAGAAATCAATCAAATATGATTGAAGCGTTTATTCGAAAGGCTTAAACCATTTTTTCGTTTATTGGACGAAGGGTTTATTAGACAACGAGTCTATGAGATCTGCATTAGGTGTTTTCATGAGTACAACCGTTTTTTCAAAAGGTTTCTCCCATTTCGTGAGGTGTTTAGATTTTAAACAGTGTTCGAACCATTTATTATTATATAGTGTAGCGTTTATTTTTTCATTCCAGAAGGTATTTTCAAGACAATAGACATTCGGTACAACTGATAAAGGTTTATGACCTTCTAGTTAGGGTTTTTAGTGGTGAATGGTATGTTGTTTTACAATATTCAGTTTTAGAAGATCGGCAAGAGAATCCTCAAGATTTCAGAGTGCCCTCTTATCCAAATGATATAACAGTCAATACGTTTGGAATGAGTGAATCCATGGAAAACGTACCAGTTCATACAAAACTAATTTAGGATTACGGGTGAGCATTGATGATGTGAAGCTCGGGTTTGACTTGTACATTATATTCTCGCCCACATTAACATCCATCCAAATTCGGAATTAGGCTCAGTAACTAGATGCAGATTCTCAAATTCCCTAACGGTTGAAGATCAAAACCGGGTGATATTTCTAGTATACCAGGAGATAGAGCAGGCGACGCTCTACAAAACCTACTATAGCAACAGTCACCCAAATTCGGCAGGACCGTACTATGAGGGATGAAAGTTGGCAAAGGTTTACATTATTGTAAGGTTCACCTTTTAAGCTCAATTATTTGATTTGTACATGGCTCGATAGAGCGGAAGACGGGCTATCAGAATATGTACAAATAGTTCGGGTTTCGATGTTTAATGACAATAAAATACACAAAATACTGTTAGTGATCATTTGATTTTGCATATTTTTCGACGTTTTCACGTAACTGTATTATGGGTCGTTCTAGGTAAAACTAGATGCAAATCCAAGATATTTTTATACCAAAATGATCAGCTCGTCGAGCTCTACAAACTCTTGAAGTTTGAGCAAATTCTGAGGAGATCGATGTAAACGTGGTACGTTTCCCATGGATTCACCCAATCTTTAATAATGCTTTGAAAAATCGAACGAGAATTTGGTGATTAAGCTTAGTCAGTTGGAGATCATCGCTCGCATTTTTCTTGTTGAAGATGAAATGGACAGAAGCCGTTCCAATTAAAGATGAAAAAGAGCACGTATTCGTGGAAAATCATACTAAAACCAAGCACTAAAAAGAGGAATATTGTCGTTCTACATCCGTTTCATTGGTGAAGAAAAAGTCACCTGAAATAGCACACTGAGATTGATAGAATTAGGTATCTCCAATTCGAATTTAAGATCTAATTTTGTAAGTAACAATTCGATTGATTAAATCGATATTTAGATTGTGTTCTTGACACCACTTGGTTTTTTCTACATAGAAACCAACTTAACCTCATCCATGAATGATCATTAACAACAATGTCCTTCATTCATACGTTAATATTGATAGAAACCTGTGGAAATGAATTTCACTTTACTTTTTCTTATTTTTTCTCAAGGAGGAACAAACTGATTTCTTGATTTCTTGATTTCTTGATTTCTCATTTTTTTTTAATGATTTCTCGTGATTTCCCATGATTTCCGGTGATTTCTCGTGATTTCTGATGATTTCCTGTGATTTCTCTTGATTTCTCTTGATTTCTGATGATTTCCTGTGATTCCTCGTGATTTCTGATGATTTCTCGTGATTTCTCGTGATTTCTGGTGATTTCTCTTGATTTCCAGTTGATTTCTAATGATTTCTCTTGATTTCCAGTGATTTCTCGTGATTTCTGATGATTTCTCTTGATTTTCAATTGATTTCTAATGATTTCTCTTGATTTTCAGTTGATTTCTTATGACTTCTCTAGATTTCCAGTCGACTTGTGCTAGAAAAACCAGCTTATTCCCGCTTGATTAGGAGGTACCTTTAGATCCTTAAGTCCTATACTATGGAGGTATCTTTAAACCACAAGTCCTATATTGTGGTAATACCCTTAGATCCTCAAGTTCTGTATTAGAGGGTACTCAAAAGTCCTCAACTCTGCTATTATAGAGGTAATCATAGATACTCAAGTCCTATATTATGGGAATACCTTTAGCTCCTTAATCCCTATATTATAGGAATATCTTCAGATTCTCAAGTTCTATATTATTGGGGTATCTTCACATCCTCAAGTGCTATATTAGCGGGGTACTCTTACGTCTTCAGGTTCAATTTTATGCCGTATCCCTAGATCCTCAAGTGCTATATCATGAGAATATCTTTAGGTTTCAGTCCCATGTTATGGTGATATCCATGGGTTCTGAAATCCTATGTTGTAATGGTATCCTTAGACCCACAACCCTTATATTATGAAGACAGGTTCATGTTTCACAGTTCTAAATTATAGAAGTATCCATAGGGCCTCAAGTTCTATCTTAAAAGAATACCCCTTGATTAATATCCTGCGGTTCGAAAAAAAAATGAAGCCGAGAACCGAACCTGAAACCAATTTTTTCAATTTGTGTTATCCGGAACCGTTTGAACCGATCATTTTTTTAATGATAGATAAAGAATTTTTCAAATGCAACATAATAATATATTGACAGAGATTATGACCTGTATAGTGATACATTTTGTGCATTTCTCATGCTCATATTTGAAACAGGTCAAAAATGACTAAAAAGTTGTTGTCGCTGTTTTGCAGGGAATCTTGGAGTTGTCTTAATAAATATGAATAATGTCAAAAAAGTAATACAGAAATTAAAAAAATCTTACTCAATATCTTCTATATCAATGTAAATACACCGGTTCCTAAAACAAATTTTGGGAACCGAAATTGGAATTGTTTTTTTTTAATTTTCGAATCGGAATCATTGGTTCAGGTTCGATTCCCGAGTAATTATAGGAACCGTAGGGACCAACCCAGATCCTCAAGTTTTATATTATGAAGATATCCTTAAGTCCTTCAAGAGAAAGTTGACAGAAGAAAAAAAGAAATATAAAATTCTTTTTACTCTCATTTATAAAAGGGAATCAAACAAATAGATATTATTCACTTCTGCTTTGCATCCAGTTAATGAAAAAATAACTTATTATTTATTCTTCCCCGTTTTCTTTAATATGAGAA
>JAJEKB010019428.1:0-11640 GCA_022393335.1 Macrotrachela quadricornifera
CTTTCATAAAGATGATGAAAACTTTATTAATAATATCCATCAAAACATTCTACAACAGAGTATTAATTCCAACGAACAGAAGACAATCGATTATTCCATAATACTTTCAGAAACTAATCAATTAACCATCACTGATTACTGTGATACCGACAATGATGAGTCATTTATCGATACGATTGGTCCCATTTTATCTATAATGCACATTACTTGTTTAAATATTACACGTAGCGAGATTTTTATTGGCATTCTAATCGATCTCATTACATATTTACCTAATCTTGATTTATTAATAGTTTCTTCTTTAGTAATGATGAATAGACGATGTTTATCTGTTGAAGAAGCGAGAACTCTTCGTTTAGTATCAAATAATAATAAAATTACTAAACTAAAGCTCCGTCGAATGAATGAATTGGCAGAAGTTCAGTTTCTTTTTGAACTGTGCCCACAGGTACAATATATGGAAGTGGATTGTACTAATGGTATAACTCCTGAAAGATTAGTACGATTTATTTTAATGAAAAACATTAAATATGTCTCACATCTATCTTTGTTATGTCTCAAAATTCCACAAATGAATGAGAATACAGTCAATAAATTGAAAAATATGATTGATCTTGAAGAATTACGTCGTAAATATGCAATCAAACAAGTCGATAATAGAATCTATTTACGATGGTGTTTATGATAATTTTTCATTTTTATGATGTTCTTAATAAAAACAAATATTTCATACATGGAAAAAAATTTTATTCTTTCAATATTAATGATTCGTATAACTAATACTGAAGAATATGAGTAATTATTCTTATGAGCAAACCTTTTTGCAGGATAATACTACGATGTTATTCATAAGTCTTGCAGAAATGAAAAATGAAATGACTTCATATAAAATAAAACAGATGCATTCACCTGTAAACATGTATAGACACTAAGTATTTCTCGAGATTTTTTTTACAATTTGTTCTGTCGAGAATGCTCTAACTATAAATAATATGATGTAAATTTGTACAACATGTTTAGTCAATGATATCAGGCACCATGCAAATTCTTTGTTTTTTTCATGATTAAGTATTTATTTTACAAAACAATTACAACATCTAATTTCGAGTCTCGATATATAGCTATCTATGAAATTTATGAATCTAATTAATTGTTACTTTCAAAATAATAAATAAGCAACCGTATATTTAAAATAAGACAATATACTTTGCGATCATAAATAAATTTATCTCTGCATAGAATATCCCGTATCTTTACTATCGATAACACAAACCATCAATAATATTTTTTAAGAATCTGTATTTTGTATTATCATGATTCATTTTATTGATAATGTAATTAGGAGTAGTCTGAGCATTTTAAATTTTATTTCTAGAAAAGATGTTTCAAGTAATCAACACACACTATATCTTATCGTCCAAGTCAATATTAATCATTGTTAATTACTTATTCTTTTGATCAGATGTATTATAATTACTATTAATAGAACTAATCTACTAAATTTTTAAATGTTCTCATATAAATTATGAATATTGATTTATTTAATATTATTATTTATGTTCATTTGAATAATAAATATAGTTATTTTGAAAAGCAACAAGAAATAAAAGAATCAATAGCGAAAGTTTGTTACACAGGTTTTTGGTTCGCAAAAAATAACAAATGGAACAGATTTCATGGCTGTATTTCAATTTCATATCACATAATGCATTGTATTAAAGAACAAAATATGTTACACAACGCAGTGTGAAAAGCACTTTTTGGCTCAGTCTCATTTCAGGTACTTTTTCGTTTATGTTATATGAAAAAACAATAAATATTTATTAATAAGTTTGTTGTTTGAATATTCGTTTATTTTTCTTTAATATAATTTATTTTCAAATATAAATCATTAAATATCCATTAGAAAATTTGTTTATTGATGATATGATATAATTGTACTGTCTAGTTTATTTCATGACAAAACTGTATTTAAAATTATTGTTATTTATCAACATTAATAGGATAGATTTTTTTATTTTGTTTAATCGAGCATATTTGGTTAAATTTTTTTCAGTCGAGGGGACATTGAAAAGCTGATAAAATTTTAAAAAAATGATTTTCTTAATTTGAATGATTTCTTTTTTATGTCGGAACATGACGACATTGAACGATTGATAAAATTTTTAAAAAACGATTTTTTTCCTCAATCTCAGAATTTTTTTAACATCGGGATATGAGGGAGTTGTTTTTGACGATAGAGATTTAAAAAAATATCGCTGATTAGTATTTTTTTATTTTTTATTCGTACCTATTATATGAATAGTTTGGCTTTTTTTTCGCATGTATTATTTGATTAGTTCTAAGCAAGAATTTTTAACAAATATTTTTGCTAATTTAAATACATTAAGATTTATTTTTAGTGAATTTCGTATATGACTTTTTGACAATAACTTTCGAAGATGGGAATGTTTCATATTGAATTGAGTATAATGTCTACTTATATATAATTTATATGTTCAATCTTTTAGCTTTTCAAGATGTTCATCGTTTTAGTTGTGGACAAATACTAGCTATTTGCCATTATCTGAATTAACAATAATTTTTATATAAATTAATTTTCTTGCGACGTTAAGATTATCTTTTATTAAGGTGGCTGACTGTGCAAAATTCAATTACCGATTTATTGCTTTTGAATTGTTTAGCTGTCATGATAAATTTTTCTATTTCTTTTTCTTTCGCATCGATGCATTAGCCATGATTCAAATGAGTTATTCGTTCTTAGTAACTGCGCATCATTTCAAATTCAGAAAAAGTACGCCGAGTTTGTGTAAGTGTGACAAGTTTACATCTACAATCTGTATTTTTAAAATTCGACTACGTTCGGAAGATATAAAATCGCAAAAATATTCAATATGGATGAGTTTTAGTACGATTATCTTTACGCGAGTAGTCTAGTTATTTTATTTATCATTAAGATATTGTCATCAAATAAAAAAATAATGTTGGTAAAAATTTTCAATTTTTTGAACTGAATTTTTGATAAATCACGATTAGATTTTGTCAAATGGTATTCTATATTTTTGTCTTTTTTTTTTCGAAAAAATAATATTCATTATGAATATATATATGTCATCAGGTACAATGACTTATTCTTCACTTTTTATTTAATTATTAATTTTGAAATTATGCAAAAAGAAGGTGTTTCATACGACAACTAGAGTCAAGTATTTTACCTCATTCGGCTTACTAAACTACCTTACTTCGCTCATCATGCTATTAATCATTTTTTTTCTTTTCTTTACTATGTTGAGAAAAATCATTTTTATTAACCAAAATTTAGTAAAACCGATTTTATTTTCAACAAAGAAAAGACAAGCATACTCAGTTTTTGATACTGAATCTGACGAAAATTATTTTCCGAAGTAAAAGAATAGTGTAACATAGAAAAATTTGCATGTTTTCAGAAATTCAACCGAAACGAAGTATTTACTAAAGCTAAAAAGTAGTTTTCCATAATCAATAGCTTCAGTTGAAGCCAGTAATGTAGAAAAAGGAACGAGAAGAAAAATTTTGTTACTGAAAATTTACCTTGCCAATACATTACTTGGCATATATATCTTTATTAATAATTAAGTAAAGTAAAACTCATGTAAAAAAGAAAGTAGATCTTGATATTGTTCAATTATTTCTTGTTTTATACCTGTCGCAAGAGCACGTGTTGAAAACACGTGTAGATCAGTACATACACTCTTTCGACATCTTTTTTTTTCTTCTTTTCTTATATATGAAATAACCACAAATAAATTTTTTTTTCCATTCTATGCACTGAGGTCAACGCGGACAGTTTTATTATATATATATATATATATACATTCATTTTTTCTTATATATAGTCATTAGTTATTCTATAAAATGGATGTAATCAAAGATGCTGTTAATAATCTTATGGGTCGAAAACCATCTGGACCTAAAGTTCGATATGCTGTTGTTGGAGCAGGATCAATAGCTCAAAGTGCTTTTATGCCTGGAATTTTACAAACAAAAAATTCAGGTTAGATAAATCTTTTTTTTTATTAATTTAATATTATTCTTTTAGTAATGACTGTATTATGCAGTGATGATGCAGAAAAACGTGATCAATTAGCAAAACAATATAATTTAAAATCATATTCATATGATGAATTTGATAAAATGTTAGATTCAAATGAATGTGATGCACTTTATATTGCTACACCAAATTTTCTTCATGCTAAACATACTATTCGAGCTCTTGAAAAAGGTTAATTGGAATATAAAAATAAAATTTTTATATATATATATATTTTTTTTAAATTTAGGTTATCATGTATTATGTGAAAAATTAATGGCATGTAGTGAAGAAGAATGTGAAGCAATGATAGCTGCACAAAAAAAAAGTGGTGCAAAATTAATGATTGCATATCGTCTTCATTGTGATCCAGGAAATTTAGAAGTACTTGAACGTGTACGTAAAGGTGATTTTGGTGATCCAAGAATTTTTATTTCTATGCATACACAATTACTTCGACCAGAAAATCATCGTGGAAAATATGGTAAATTAAAAAAAAATCTAGATAATAATAATTTATTTTTATATTAATAGGATTTGATTGTGGTCCAGTTCCAGATATGGGTCCATATCCAATAAATGGTTCACGTACAATGTTTGGAGCTGAACCAATTGAAGTTCAAGCTATGGGATTAAAACATTCACAACCTGATTTAGAAATGGATTATGATACAATATCTGTTAGTATGAGATTTCCTCAAGAACGAGTAGCAACATTTGTTGTTGGTTATTCAACAGTATTAACTACATTTTATCGTATTGTTGGTACAAAAGGTATTTATTTTATTTTTATTTTTTTTATTTAAATAAAATAAGTTTTTATTTTTTTAGGTGAAATTATTGTTGATCCATCCTATAATTTTGATAAAGCTGTTTCATATACAACACGATTTGGTGAAGGTGGTGAAGAGGAAAAAACCAAAAATTTTCCTAAAGTTGATCAATTTGGTGGTGAAACTGAATATTTTTCGGATTGTATATTAAAAAATATTGAACCAGAACCAAATGGAGAAGAAGGTTTAATGGATGTACGTGTTGTTTATGCTATTAAAAAATCACTTGAAACAGGCAAACCAGTTAAATTAGAACCTCGTGATCGAATAAGACGAGCACAAATGGATCAAGTTCGACATGTTCCATTTGGTACACCACCAAAACAAAAAGATGTTATTGGTCGAGATTCGGAAAAACCAGGTTCAGATGCTACACCAGACACTCGTTAAATATGCATTTTTTTTTATTATTAGTAAATAAACCTGTTGTTATATATATAAGGATGAAAGCCTAAGTTTATTATTTTTTATTAATAAAATAGAAGTCATGAATATTAAGTTTTAATAGAATTTATTTATTAATTTATGTCATTATCACCTTGTTTTCTTATGGTTATGTAAATGATTATATTTTATGAATAACATATTATAGAAAACTGCAACTTTTAGGATTTGAAAGATATATTATATTGTTTATTACAGATTTTTTTAACCTATTTTTTTAATAACATTTTCACTGGTCTTTTTAAAGAATAAACCTATCTTGTGAGTTATTTACATCTTATTGAAATTCTACTGTTATGATACTGTGACTAAGACTATGTCGGTCAACTATAATCGACAATCATCACTTTATCCACTCAACACTACACAAATCAATTTCTTGGAAAAATATGAAAAGCATACCATAAAAGGATATCTGATAAGCAAACACCCTCACTATTTACCAACAATCAAGTATACCTGGGCAACACAAATTATATCAATCAATTCGGGATTTCACGCTAATTCAGAATCAGCATCATTGATTGCTCAGAAATACTTTAAAAGAGAGAAATTGTATAAAAAACATGGCCACAATTAATGAAATGGAGTACTCTTACATTGAACCTCCTACTTAACTGACCATAACCAAGCATGTTCATAGTATTGAAAATGCATCAATGGGTGTAGAATTTAATGCCAATTCACAATCAGCATCATTGATTGTCCGGACATAGGTAGAACCAAGAAAAGAGCGGAGAAAAAGAACCATAAGATATGCATTAGGGATAGCCAATAAAAATTACTCTTATGGTTAACTACAACGATGTATGTTCAACGTATCAATGATACATTGTTCGATGCACAATTGTCTACTGATTTAGAATGAGGTCGATTGATGGTCTGCAGAGATTTCGCAAGAGAGAAAATAGAGGAAAAAAAGACCACAAATTGAGTAATTAGGTGTATATAGTAAAAAATCACTCCTATCATGTACAACAACGATTTATGTTCGTGCTATCAAATGTATGCCATTCGGTGCGGAATCGAATACAGATATGCTTAAGAGGAGAGAAAATATCGGAAAAAAAGGGCAAACATTAATCTTAAACAGATACCCAATGAAGAGTGCTCCATATTGACGATTACAAGGAAGTATGTGCGGGGCAAATCCTGCATCAGTCAATGTAAAATTCAATGCTAATTTTGAATCAGAAAAAAATTATTGCGCGGGCATAAATCACTGGAGAGAATATAACCAAAAAAAGCAGCACAACTTAATCGATAAGAGGTGCTCCATGACGGATCAACATTATCGCTGAGTAGAAGAAAGCATGTCCGGGCTGTCAAAAGATATTCATTCACTGTAAAATTTCATGATGCATCAAAATATGCTATTAAAATTGCTCGGACATACTTTTTAAAAGAGAAATATTAGAGAAACGAGTAAAATTTTGTCAATTGACGGCCTCATAAGAAGAATCATCTCTAGTATCGAACCGAAGAAAGGATACCTGGACCGATACAAGTGTAGATTTACATTCAGCATGAGGTTCTGAGTTAGAAACACTTGCACCGACGAGTTGGACGTGTTTTTCAACGAAAAAAATTGAAAAATCATAGGGTACATTTATAATTATATATGACAATAGCCATGACTTATAAAAAACAAGAGAAATTTCTCTCTTATGAAATATGTCCGTCTAATTTTAGGTGGTTATTTAGATTCAGCGTGAAATTATATAACGAAAGATATAATATTCTTCTCGTGAACATGTTCGGTTACGGTATGCTAGCCGGCTAATTCATCATACGGTAATATTTTTCTTAAAGTAGGTATAGGAAATATTTCGATAGCGAGCAGTATGACGCCATGTCTAAATTTTTAGCCCCCACCATTGTGTTTCATATTTTCGAATTTTACAATTGATCGATTTTCGACTAATCAAATTTGAGCTCCCGTCGTGGTAAGGGACCAAAGAGATTGAAAAAATTAAAGGTGAATTAAGAGATGTGATTGCTGTTTCTACGTAGCAACGGCAATTATATTGGTTATTTCATTTCGAATCAAGTGAGTCCGTTTGGAGCCTAACGCGTCAGGTTGTACTAGCTTCTCATCGATTAATGTTTCCATCATTTCACTCTATTAAAAAAACAAAATATATCAAAAGAGGCAGCTTGAAAAACTCTACAATTTATATAAGATCACTTGTTTTATAGCAGCACTTTTTTTTGAAAGTGGATAAAAGTTTTGAGTAGTCAAGTTTAGATTGTGCGAAAATAAGATTGTTTTGTTACAAAATGAATTCTTTTCTTATTTTATCTTTCTAGTGCTTGTTATAGTTTATAAAAATGAAAAATAAAATATATCAAAATATGCAGCATGTAAAGCTCTACAATTTATAAAGAACAATTATGAGATAATCATATAAAAAACAGTGAATGCATCTTGTGTCAAAAAAATGATGCCATTCTCTCACTGTTGAAAATCGGTCGCTTTAAGCTTTTTCCATTTTGAAAACAAAAAATCCTAACTATAAAACAGAAGATCATATGTTAATTGTAGAGCTTTTTAAGTTACATCGTTTGGTTTGTTTTGTTTTTAATAGGATGAAATAACTAATGAAAAAATTGGATGAAAAGTTCAACCCTTCATGATGTCAACCCCCTCAGTTTCTACAGTTTTTTTTATATCTTCATTCTTCATCTTTTCTCAAATATATTTAAAACAATTTTCGTTTCAACCATACTTAAGGTTAACCAAAAGTCCTGAGCCCAGTTAAAAGACTCTGTCGGATAAGAAGACCTATTCGAAATTGAAAAACCAAATATATCATTTTGTAGAGCAAATCAAGGCGCGTCGAATGGCATATATTGAATCTGATCTTTATAAGACTTTAATAGAACTAGAGTCAATTTACTAGTAGACGGCCATGTAGTCAAAAAGTTATAATACATACAAAAACAATCGTAGATCATTGAAAATTCTTATTTTTCTCTACGAGAGATAAAACGATCTGAGATGCCAAGTATATCAACTAGTAGTCCATGAAAAATTCGACAAAACTGTATATGAAAATATTTTCCTAGAAATACCTTTCAATGACATCAAGATCCGTAATGATCAATAACTGATGGTACTTTTAAGTACATAACCGTCTACTAGTAAATTGACTATAGTTCCACTAAAGTCTTACGAAAATCCGATTTAATATATGCCATTCGACGCGCCTCGACTTGTTCTACAGAATGTTATATTTGGTTTCTCAATTTCGAATAGTTCTTCTTATTCGGCAGAATACTCTAAAAGTTGGAATCAGAACTTTTGGTTCACCCTAAGTATATGGTTAATAGTCTAAGTTATTCTGGAACACCCGATGTATTTGAACGTACCGAGAGTGAACTTAATTAAAGTTGGAGAAATATTTTAGGAATAATATTTCTTTCTGTAATTTATTAATAGTTAGTTTAGCAGTGACTTTATAAATAGTTATTATTAAAACCTCATTTCTGATCATGGATTCAGCAGTAGGATATTTAGTTCAGTAAATTATTTATTGATAAAGTGGAACCAAAAAACGTTGGTGAAGTTAGCGGCAGATTCGAGTTTTTCCAACAAACATTCGCACAATAACCTGTGTCGAAGCAGCTCATCAGTGTATCTTGTACGATTCGACAAGCTCTACCCAATAGTACAATCAGATTTTTTATAGCGAAAAGTATTTTCGAGAAAATCTCAAAATAGTGTTTTTTCAATGAAATTGTGGCAAGATATTTAAGTAAAAGTCGTCTATATTCCTTTCCTTCACTGTGTCAATCTTGAAAATACTTGTGTCTTGTGCCACTCGATGAGCTCTATCCAATGATGTATTCAGATCGTCAATAGCTCAAACTATGATTTTCAGATATTTTTTAGCGCCATCGATCTGCCAAAAATCATAACTTGAGCTACCAAAGATCTGAGTGTACCATTGAATAGAACTCATCGAATGGTACAAGACACAAGTATTTTCAGGATTGACACAATGAAGGAAAGGAATATAGACGACTTTTACTTGAATATCTTGCCACAATTTCATTGAAAAAACACACTATTTAGAGATTTTCTCGAAAATACTTTTCGCTATAAAAAATCTGATTGCACCATTGGGTAGAGCTCGTCAAGTCGTACAAGATGCACTGATGAGCTGCTTCGACACAGGTTGTTACGCGAATGTTCGCTGGAAAAACTCGAGTCTGCCGCCAACTTCGCCAACCTAAAGTTTTATTCTTACTTTTAGAGCATCAGAAATGAAGTCATCGAATGAGATGTACTGAGCAACGTCGAAACCGATCATGGCAGCTCAAACTCGCACCTTTCATCTTCATACTGAACTATAAAGTAATCTCGGAAAGTGACTATATAAATATATTTAATGAGGAAAATCCTTCGTAAATATTCAAACATATGAAACATTATCAATCAACGATACTTAGAGTTAACCAAAAGTTTGTAGAACGGTGAAATGACCTTGTCGGATAAGGTAACCTATTTAGCAATAAAAAAAACCAAATATACCATACTGTAGAGCTTTTCGAGGCGCTTAGAATGGTATATGATAAATGCTGTTTTTATAAGACTTTGAACGAACAAGAGTTAACTTACTGATAAACGAAGGAATGCTCACACCCACAACTACTCATACGCACACTGACAAGAGGACCGGAGATATCGCGTATATGAGATTGATAGCCTGTCAAAAATTCTTGTCTATCAGTAGGATAACTCTAGTTCGTTCAATGTCTTATGAAAACAGTATTTACTGTATAACATTCGACGCACTTCGCAAAGCTCTACAACATGATACATAGAATAGTCAATAAGTTCTCGGACTTTCAAATATTTATTTACAGAAAAATACATTCTACTAATCTTTTTGCAGTAAATGTTCAAAGTACTCCCCACGATGTTTGATGCAAAGTTTTATCCTTTCAATCTACTTCTGAAATGTCTTTCGGTATTCTTGAATAGGTATTAAATTGAGCTTCTTGGGTAACGCTTCAGCGAAACTTGTAGCATCCGGATACGTTCCAAGACTACGTTTCAGACAACTGAACAACCAAAAGTCTGAAGGAGCAAGGTCAGGTGAATATGATGGATGAGCCATAACTTTGATTTTTTCTTCTTGAAGATAATTAAAAACAATGTCATTCGTACGTGGTCATGCGTTATCATGATGGAGTTTCATGTGATTTGCTGATGATGATGATCTTTTTGGTATAGCTTTTTGACCAGGCTTTTTAAACATTCATCACGATAATATATGGCATTGATCAAAGTTCCACGAAGTAGATGACGAATAAGTAAATGTCCATTTGTCATAAAAAGTACGATGAACATTGTTTTTTCTTCAAATTTTTGTATTATCGTATTTGTTGGAGGACTTTTTCCTTGTGTTATCCAAGCTTTCGACTCTTGTTTTGATTTAATTTTGTGATGATAAAATCAACTTTCATCACCGATAACTATATCACTTAATTTCCATGCACCACTTTAAATCTTCTGTAAATTTTCGATACAAATATCAAAATGACATCATCGTTGTGCTGAGATGAGTTAATGGGGTACTCATCTTGACGATACCTTTTTTAACTTAAGATGTTGTTTGAGAATATTATCTGCACTACCATTTGATATATCTAACATGTCAACAATATAATCAATATTAATGTGTGAATCACCATTCACCAGGTCTTTGATACCTTCAATATTTTGTTGAGTAAGGACGGATAACGGACGATCACTTCGAGGATCATCGTCTAACGACTCTCGTCAACTTGAAAATCGATCAATTCAATGAGCAACTGTACTACATGAAACAACACCTTGTCTATAAGCAGTAGTTAATCCATCATGAATTTGTGTAGCAGTTAAATCTAATAACCATTCAGTTTTTATATATGAGCGAATACAAAGTTTATCCATCTGAAAACAGAGGAGTTAAAAAAATTGATTAGATATTTGTCATAATAGACACTTGTGAAACTTCGTACTGGTATTTTAACACATAACAGATGTCATTACTAGTAAAGGCCAACATCAGAAATAAAATCAATTACGAGAACTTTTTGACTACCCCATGTATATTTGTTTTTTTTAATTTCTGAATAGGTTAGCTTATCCGACAAGGTCATTTCATCGTTCTACGAACTTTTAGTTAATCCTAAGTACATTGAAGATTTTGATATTCACGTTCTCAACATGATTGTAGTTGTGATGTTTTTCATTGTCTATATTTATAGTATACAATTAGTTACTCGTTCAATTACTTAAAA
>JAJEKB010019432.1:0-12542 GCA_022393335.1 Macrotrachela quadricornifera
TGCATCAGATGATGTAAAAAAACAGGCAAAAAAAATACCTTACTCGACGTTTGAATTGCCTGCACCTTACACCATATAATATATGGTTTATCAGATTTTTAATATTTTCTATTCGAAAGAAAATTAATATATTTTTGAGAGGAAATATTTTGGTATAGATTGTCGAATTCTATCTATTCATATAGAAATCTAAACCTCAATCGACTTTGATTACTGGAATTTTAAAAGAATATTTTCGCTTTTGCAGAAAATGAGCAAAATTCTCACTCGAAATTGTTAAAATAACCATTACTTTATAATAAATAATTGTCTTATTATCAAATTCAAGATATTCTCATTATCTATAAAATGATACCATTTCATCAATAGATTCATACGAGTTTGATATACATACTCTTGATTTACTAATCAGGGTCCGAAACTTTAGAAGCATACTTTTAAAATAATTGACAACAATTTGACTTGGACTAAACTGTATAGAATCTAGATCTCATCAGTGTATGATCACCATTTTGATCTTGTCTTGTCAACTGATGGATCATTTGAGCTCGGATTCGTCTTATCTGGACAGAAAATAGTTTATTCTACAAATTCATTTTAATCAACTGAATAAGTTCTAAGATAAAATAATAGTGATAGAAGTCAACAAACTGAGCAAATACGAATAAATATTACATTCTGGGACAGTGAGATTCGGGATTTTTCTCACCTGATGTACCATATCCTAGCCTTAGTTTTTTCCAAGACATAGTTATCATCAACACATATTTTTTGTCACTAAATTCTAAGAATAAAAAACTTGGAAAGCTAAGTTATCATCGACAACACAGCAGACAAATTTTTCTAGTAATTATTGACTTAACTCCAAGAGTGATTGAATATATTTACAAATCACAGAAACGTTTCAATCAAGATTACAGTCATTAGGAATCTCACGGATCTTAAAGAGATATATGATAAAGAGAGGCATCAATATTTTCATAATAATTCACCAATATAAATAGGTATTCACTTCGGATTTTGTTTCATTTGATAACTCTTTTTAATAGCGACAAAACCATGCATTTTGAACATCCCAAAATCGCTAGTCATGAGAGACATATGTTAGGTACACTGTCCTCAGAATACAGATTTTATAGATTTTGGAACTCTGTTTAGTCAACTTGAACTTAAAAAAACACCTATTTGATTCCAAACTACTATCATATTCTTTATCATCGTTAATAACTGAGATCGATTTATATATGTTGGCAATAATTGTGAGAAAAAAGTTCCTAAACTTGCTCTTAAAGATGGTCTAGTCAATAATGACAATTTCTTTCTCAAACTCATCCATTTCTTGATAGATCCTCCTCATCTTCTTCTCTCACCACGAGATATTTCGGAGACAATTGTGTGCACAAAATTTCATCTCAATCGAATATAATTGTGAAAATTTATCGTGTAAACGGATGTAGAGACACACTGATCGATTTTCGAGTGTATCTCACTTTTTGAGTATACAAAAAACGTTTAAGTTCTTCTATTCAGAGAGTAAAATATGTGATTTAGCGTGTAATGTACCTTAAATAAACATAATATCAATGGGGAATAAACCATTGTGTATTTTATTTGAAAAAATGAAAACCAGGTCTCGAAAAGGGGCCGCTCGGCCCGATGGTCCGACCCGATCTGGCCCGATACAAAGAAAAAGGCCCAACCTTGAGGGTCGGGCGGTCCTTAACAGAACAGACTGGTGGGCCAGGCGGATCAAAATTTTTGTCGGGCTGCCTGGCCCGAAGTTCATGCGTTCGCTGAAAATTTCTCACCTAAGAAAAAATAAAAAAGCTGATTTTAAAAGCGACGATTATAGTTTATATTTTTTCTTGAATTTTATTCTGAAATTTTGACTTCCAATATTTTGATCGAACTTCTCAGGTGATTAAGTACTGTATTAAATTTTAACATATATATCCCACTTTGAAAGACAATGTAAATTCAAATTTATAGATATAAAACTACCTATAATTTCGATAAGAGTTCATTAATTTTTAGATAAAAACAGATTAAAACGTTTGCTATCTTGGTATGAGTAAAATCTGTTGTTTAGCTTTGACACGTTAACTGGTTCTCCATGAGCAAAAATAGTATTTGTTCTACGTCCACTTTTTATATTTTTAATTTAAAATAAATTCTTATTTTTGAAGTGTACTACATTTACAGACCACAAGAATAAGTTTCAAACATAAGTTAGATGGATTTTTTCATGCAACACATATTTCATTCGTCTCTCTTCAAGCAAGTGCTTCTAATCAGAATAATCAGTCATGACCGGTTTCGACCTTACTTAAGGGTTTCATCAGATGTCTTCATTCAAATTCATCTTATTATACAATTTTAACAGTGTCTCATCTATTTTGTAAAGGTCGATTGCAGTTTCATCGTCGTTTTATGATGATGAATTTAAATAAAGTCATCTAATGAGACCCTTAAGCAAAGTTGAAATTGATCATGGTGCTTATTCTGATTGAAATGCGATATTTTTTTTCGATTTTACTATGTCCACTGCGTCATATGAGATTCTATTGAGAACTAGAATGCTTCTTTACATTCTACAGATGCGTTCTAATAATTCAAATGTAGTAAGTTAGTCGCTTCTACCAAATTCTAGCGTTAGATATTTTATGCTGCGCGTGCATCATATATGATGCACTGGACAGCTAACATATTAAGATATTCTATACTGCATATGTACCATATGTGATGCATAGACGTCTCAGTCAAAAATCATATGGTGTACCGGACAGTCAACATGTTAAGGATGATTTTATTGACCTTCTCTTTTTTGATCAATTTTACCCTAATGCATCGCGAAACATCTTATACAGATCATGCATCTCTCAATCGATATTAATGAGAAGTCTTTATTATGGGAAGATTGTACATCTTTCATGTAAAGAATAAATGAAAATAACATTTCTTATGATTAATGACATTCGTCCTGACGCAGGTACAACTAAACTATCCATTGTGTTGAATGCTATTCAAATAACGAAGCCTTGATAATATACTTACTATAAGAGAATAAGATACGAATAGTAGTCAATCTTACTCTTTTAGATTGATTGGTAAATATTCCACTTCAGACGGTTCGAAGTAACAAATTCCAACCTTCATGAAACTGAACTAGGAAAAGGCGTCTCACTTTTTCAGTTCAATGGATATTTCGAATTATCTTTTATGCTGTTTATGCGAGTGTTAAATTCTGTCTGCCTTTATTCAACTCATGATCACCATGAACATAAATCTTTTACAGTGCTTGAATAAACTACAAGAATAATCATTACTTTTCGTAGCGAAAGTTTTGTTGAAAACAAGATATCCTTAAAACAGTGTCGGACCGGGCGGGCATGTTCAATACATGACCCGGTGGGGCCAGGTCGGCCCATCAAAAACTGGCCCAATTTCGAGGCCTGATGAGAACGACTAACAATATATGAGACAATAACAAAATGGGATTTTTAATATTTTACCTGAAAAAAATTTGAATCTTCTCCACTCTAATAGAAATACATTATCTTACATTCTCATATATATATATATATATATATATAAAGGAATGTACATTGAAAGAGACAGATCATTGTCTAGCTGACTGTATGAAGCAAGAATTTATCTCTAACAAAAGTGAAAATATAACTGTAGATTTTAGAATAATTTCTTGATGAAGAATACATTAAATTGGTTTTAATAGTGCAGAATAATTTATTAATGATGTGAGACAAATAGGGATTTTATAAGAAAAAATCCAAGTCGTTCGTTTATTCAAACAAATAAAAAGTCGGATATTAATAATTCTCTTAAATTGACTTGAAAAAAATCAAACTTTATACACTAAGATAACAAAAAGTAAGGCATTTTTTTAATGATTTCGGGATAAAGCAAGGGGAAAAAACGGATTCTGGATCCTACCATAAAATTAATATTTTAATAATACTAGGTAGTATCATTGAAATATATCAAGATTTTTGTAGGGCTCGAATGTATTGTATTTTCTAATCTGATTGAGATAGAATTTCGAGCTAGCTTTCATAAATTGGTGTTGTTGAAAAGAAGAAAAAAGATTGTGTTTAATCAAATGTAGAAAATAGGGAGAGTTTTTCTAATATATAAAGATAATAGATATTAAATGGACGTTTTTTTATTTATTCATAAAGAAAAATTCGATTTTTTTTGTCGAAATTTCAAATGTAATTAAAAATTCTATACAGTTTTATGACTCGGTAATTTAAAAGAAAGAAAGAAAATAAAAGTGTTCATTTAATATCAAGTTAAATGGAATAGTGGAGTTGAAATTTTCTAATCTCAAAATATATCTTGGACATCATCTTTTGGTTACCTTCAACAGTTAAACGCTTTTATTAATGCGATAAAAAAAATAAGACATCACCTTCAGAGTATTTTAATTGAGAATAATTCAATGTCTGTGGATTCTAAAGCAGATCATTGTACAACATTAAATTAGAAGATTAGTTAACATACTTTATAAAACGAAACGAACTTCGAGATTTTTTATTTTAAAAAATAATATCGTCTTTAATCAACGAAAATAACAAAAGTTATTTAGAAAATAGTTAGATACAGAGAAAAACATTTTTCTTATTAATGGGAGAATACGATCATTATTTACTAGCAGATTTAGTCGAAAAAATGTTATACGCATTCAAGAATGGATTTGAAAATCAATTGAACAATAAAAAGACGTCTCAATAGTATCGAAACAAATTTGAACATTTATTTTTCTCAAGTCTAAGAATAGATGGAAAAGCAAATATTGATGTTATACATTTAATAGATTTGTCACGATTGTCTTTACTATATAATAGACTCTCATATCTTAAATAGATTATGCTTTTATCAACATATTATAATACTATTTTTGTGCTTTATGTCGAATTTGTTTCGAAACTTTTCTAGTATTTACTTTTATATGAAGAAATAAATTCAAATTCATCTTTCTATCGATGTAATAGTTATCGTTATAAATGAGTATATCATAATAATATACCTTTGTTAATTTTAGAGTATATTGAAAGAGAAAGTGTCTTAGAAATGTGTTTCTTCTCCAATAAAAATAAATGTAGATGACAGTGATGATTAATACATATTATCATCAGTCAATTTAATAAACAATATTGAAATCATTTGACAAATAGATAATAGACTTACGTACTTTTTAATCAAATTCATAATATGCGACGCTATCGCAAAGGATCGCCATAGAACGTCAAATGGAACAGACTATCTCATTATGTGACAGTCTACAGTGAGCCTCTGCGATTGCACCGCAACTTGTGACTAGTATTAGTATTATAGAGATTAGTCAAAAAATTTCTTCTTTCATTGGCTGATAAGTATTTCCATTATGTAAAACCTATGGGAAATATTAGATTGATTGAATAAGTTTTAAAAATATTCACGCGAAAATATTGTAGGTTATGCAATGAAAATAAAGGGAGAAAGCATTCATCGATGGTATATTTATTCTTCTGTTTTCAATGAATTAATAAACTACACTTAATAAAAGATAAGATGTTTAATTATTGATTGAGTAGAATATTGACTTATGATCATTTTTCTCTATAAAAGCAAAGGATACAATGGTTGTGCTTTTCATTCATATAAACGTGTCTAAGAGTAAAAGTTCAAATGTCGAAATATAATTTCAATTAATATTGAGTAACATAGAATAATATTTTTCTATTATTAAATGTAGACGAAATATTGATACTGAATCAGAATTTATTTTAAAAATCAAAAGACAATCAAGTAGAATTTTCTAATTTATTTCAATAGACGTGACACACTCAAGTTAAGAAACCGTTTTATTTTGAGATTTATTTCTAATAAATATTTCAAAATATATGAGAATTTTTCTTTCATTAAATATAACAGATAATTAATATTCATTCATTTAAATTAATTATTATATATAGGATTTAAAAAACAAACTAAAAAATCTCCTAACTCAAATATGTGATTTGTTTCAATACGTCATAATGGAATGTTTTCCGTTTTCTCCAATTATCCGACATATTCTCATATGTCCACAAGTAAATAGAACATTAAAAATGTTCATATGAATTATAATTCGAATTTGTTCTAATATTGATAAACGCTCGAAAGATTTTTTAGTTGAAATTAATAGACATATCACTTGTTGAAATCGTTCATATAAATATAATTTTATTTATAAGAGAAGATAATTCTAAATATTCTATAGTTCATCATATTATTTTTCTAGATTAATGATGATTATATTTTCATATTGATTAATATTTAGTAATCGATGTGTAATTGTCGAAGTTTGAATAAGACAGAATAAATGTTATGTTAAATAGGGTTTTTTTTATTAAAGATAATTCACCTAAAAATAATAAAAATCTGTGAATATATCAGTTTTTTTAGTTTCCAATGTATTATTTTATTATGAAATTCTTCATTTAGTATAAATCCTATATTTATACATTAGAAAATATCAATAAACGATCGTTGCATATAAGAGAAAAAAAATTTGCTTTGTCAGATACTATCGTATCTCAATATTCGCACATGTCTTATTTACATGAATAAGGTGTCTCATATATTTTTTCTCTTTTCTCTTTATACATTTATTATGGGTAATTTCCAATAGATGTGCGTCGAGAAAAGGTAGTTATTTATAGTCTCTTTTAACTGACAGATTGATTATTCTTTCGTCATGATACACAACGATTATTTATGCATTAATAGTCGATGCAGTCAACCAGAGATAAAATAATCAACTTTTCATATGTTAACCTATGTTTGTTTTTGCATCCATTCAAATCTTTAAGTAACGTATTCATCCATTTTCTCTGACTTCAATCGTTAGATAATATTTGAAAAATGTAAAACGTAAAAAAGTTCTTGCTTATCAATTCTATTAACTGATCACTTGTTTAATTGTTCGTTAAGATAAAATTAGACAATCTATGCGTCAGTTACTACTGTAGTAAATGCAAGATAAAAAAGACGTATTTATTCTCGTTATGTTCAAAAGTTAACAAACAACTGTCAATTCGTGTATTTCAGAATGAGTTTTAAGATTACTAAAGTTTATTTAGTTTTCTAGAAAATTCTCGTTTCTCAAAGAAGTTTTTTGAGCATCCACACAAGTTTTTTATCTTAATTCTGATATATTCACATAAGATCTTTGATATGAACTGAAAATGAAGGTTGGAAAAAAGGGATAAAGATGTGAAAAATGCAATATCAAAGAAAAGTTTTACTGAAAAATAAACAAAAAAAAGAGGATTTAGCGTCTGAAACTACATCTCGAAATGTGTCTCTTGCTGTCTATTCCGAACATGAATGTAATGGGTAGAGGATTCATATACATTTATCCATACGTAAATTTATTGATCGACATTATTATAAAGGAACTTTTTTCACTTTTTAGAAAAGTATACTGTCTGAGAAAACTCGTCAATGTCCAATGGTACCTCTACTTTTCTTCACACTCTTAAGTATTCTAATCTTGATTGCCGGACCAATAGAATTTCACAAATTGAATACCTACGCTAGCGATCTATGCCACATTCTATCGATCTATAGAAAACAAAGTTGGCACTCTAACGGTGAAAAGATAACCAAATATAAGTGGACAGTGTTGATCATATCGAAAAAAGATTATACTGCCAACCATACAAATATAACTATAATAATAGATGATCCAACTCCATATGGTGACGCGATTTTTAATATTGGATTTAATCCAAGGAAATACAAGGTGCGTAAATATATTATTTTGTTAGATTAAATTCCCAATAGAATCAATTTTCATAATTTTCTAATTTCCAAAACTGTAAAGTGGAACATTGAAAGATATTTGAAAATTACCCTTCTCAAGAAGAGATTAAAAAGTTTGTAATAAATAAAATCGATGAAAAATTTTGTTTTCTCAAATAAGGTAAGGGCAAAAACTTCGTGACATTTTTCATATCGATATAAATAGAAAAATTTCTGAGAAATTTTTTCCACAAATATATACAAGCACAAGATGTAGCATGAAAACCTCTATAATTTATAAAGAACAATTATACAAAGATCGAATAACAAAGAGCAAATCCATCTTGTAACAAAAAAATATCGCTTTTATATGATCGAAATTTGGTCGCTCAAAATTTTGTCTAACTTGAAAAACAAAAATTGCTACTATGAAATAAACAGTCTTATAAATATTGTAGAACTTCTCATGCTGCATCTTATGGTATAATTTGTTGAAAAAAGTTCTTAGAAGTTTTCTAATTAACTTATATCAATATGAAATATGTCGTGAACTTTTTGTTCTTACCTTATTTGAGTACATAACTGGTTTATGTATTACGGTCAAGACTGTTTTAGCGTTGATTAATGTATTGAGCTTATCACTCAACTTATAAAAAAACTCGCTTTCGTTTTCATATTAAATTTTAAATTTTTTAAATGGTGTTTTTCTAGGTTAATACTTCGTATCTTTGCTATTACAAACCGCCTCTCTCAAATATACGTAATTATACAGTCGACGTTCAATTGCTACAACCAACTAGAAAGAGAGCACTTGGTTTCACGATTGTAGGATCAATATTAACGGTTATTTTCGGCCTTGGTACTATTTTACCAATAATAGGTCGCTGCAAGTCGAAGAAGAATTCTGGAGATAGTTTTGACCATTCTTATCAACAGGTTTCATTATAAAAGACACCAACGATACAAATGGGAAGACGAAACTCTATATCAGATCACGATTAGCTATAAATGTGAACAAAAATTTCACTATCTACGCTCTGTTATTTGAAATATTAATCTTATATTGTATTGACTATTATCTTTTGTCAAGTTTATTTGCGCTCTTGACTCGCTCGAACTGTGATTTTCGTTTCTCTTCATTAAATGGGAAAACAACGCCGTATTTAAATCACAAAAAGTAGTAACTTACTATATTTGTGCCTTTTGGGTTGAAAAAAATCTGAAGTCTAAGACTTAATATATCCTTTTAGACCGACAAGCAATAAATAGATGAGATAAACTTAATTATCCTTTGTTTTCAATATGATATAGTATTCACTCATCTTTGAAAATCTTATTATTACAATACATTACTATAATACTTTTCTTATTTTTCGCAATCACATTAGTTATATAATTATTTGCACATAATGACGAATCATTCCACACTTGACCATTATTGAATAATAAATAACGATTTTTAAACAAATGACGAAGTGAAACACATGACCGTGTAATTAATAAGTCTAATTTAAAATAATTCCGAACTTCAGATGATTTAATAGTCATAATAGAATTACTCTAATAAGTTTTGATTGTGTTAATTCGATTAACAATGCAATTTATTTTCAAATGAAGTACTGAAATCTTCCAAATAATTCACAAGAATTAGTATAATTGACGTGGAAATCAGAAATGCCTTAATGTCAGTTACACAGATTGGTGTGAAAATAAGTTAGGTTACTTTTATGCAACAGTTAATAAAATTACATCTGATGTGTATACAACAAATTTTTTCTTTTTCTCACTTTTTGCCTTTTGTTTTTTGCCAAAGAAAAAAATTGAAAAGGAAAAAACACATACACGCATTGAGTCTCTTTCACACATGAAGAAAATTATTTTTTTGCTCGTTTTCTTCAAGAATAAAGTGTACAGGACAGTCAATAAATAACTGTGCGATAAGATATTTAAATATCTTCGCCAGAGGTCGACTGAACGATCCGGAACTCTTATTAATGATAAACGCTTACCTAATATATATTTTATATGAGAATCATCAACATCAATAATGGTTTTCACTTTTTATGGACTTTGAAAAAATGTTTTATAATGATCCATACGTATTTCTAGAGCTCTTTTCCCAGAGAAAGACATGAGAAAATCAAAACAAAGACTAGTATTCTCTTTTTTGACAGAAAGGATTATACGCTCGAAATATTCTAAATAGTTTGCTTGTCGATTAAACCAATCAAATGAGGGAACAAAATAACAAAAAATCTTTGAAAAAAGAACTAACGCATGACCGATAATTAAAATATATTGTGCTTAGTTTTTCTGTCTCGTTACAATCTCGGTCAATCAGGATTTTTCTACATAGGGCTTGTGACGAATCGAACTTCTTTGGATCTGGATTCCAGTTAACCACGCATTTGTAACCTTCTGTCCTGGTGAGCGCGGTGGATCAGCATGGTTTTCCCCTCGATCGAAGGAAGAATCATATGAAAAAACAATTAGTTTATTTGTTTGACTGCTTGCAATTAACAGAAAAATTTTACACAAAGTTGAAAAACGGTGTTCAGAGTTACCGAAAGACGTTTTTTTATTGAATGTAAAATAGTGTTGGAAGAAAATTTTGACATGTGAAATAGTTTCACTAACATGGCGTAGATTGATTTTTTTGGGGAATGGTTTATTTCCAAGGAACACTCAACTGAATATAATCTATTCAATATTTATCGGTCATTATAGAGTTCTATACTCACCAGAGACTGGACAAGTACAAGTACACCAAGTACAAGTATAATTACTTTGTACTAGCTTCATGTACTTTGTACTTTACTCAGTAAATTTTTACTTAAGTATTTTGTACTTAGTATTAGTAAAAAGTACAACTGTACTTAAGTACCAGTACTTCAAGTACTCATGCTAAGTACATTTATTCTTGAGCATAATTCGTTGTTAACACAGTCTTAAATAACACTCAGGTTCAAAACATGCCCTACTTTGCACCTTAGCAACATCTTTATATAAATTATCACTAAGAATTATCTTTTCATTTCTTATAAAATCATTATGTATAGAAATGTGTTATTAGAAGGTCAAAAGCGTTTATTAATGTCGAATAAAATTTTAAAAAGCTAATTCTTTTCGATATTAATCATATAGAACTAGTGTATTATTTATTTTAATTCATTTCATTTTAGAATACAATGTTTGTTTTAATTTAAAATTCTGTTAACCCTTTACGGCTGGATGTTGTCATTTGGCAACATTTTGCTAATGTCATCTTAGGATTTATCTTAAAGTGATGATATATAGTTCTTTAAGCGATTTGATAATTAATTATGTGAATTTTAGGACAAACCTATGTCTTTTCAAGAAAGGAGAAAGCTTTTATTGACACGAAGAATGAATTCTTCCGCCACGACCCATAATAGCTCTCTAGTAGAAATGATCTGTTTTCCATTTGTTCGAGCATTCGATGCGAGAACTAACTAGTGGTTAATTTTTCTCTCCAGATCCGTTATCTATTATACCAATAAGATGAATCATCCAGTTTACTCGAAGAAGAGTACCAGAATGTTGCCTTTTGGCAACATCCGGCCGTAAGGATACAAAAAGTTGGAAAAAGACAATTATCTTTCATCGATGAAAGAGCAATAATCTGCTGTTAGTTTTAGTCCAGACCGTGAAACAAAAACATGTTTTGTTCATCTATCCACCTCTTATAGCTCTAACGTGAGATATATTCTCATAATACTCAAAAACTTTCCGAAATAGTGCAAATTCCGCGTATTTTCTCTAGCGAAGCCTAGAATATAGTAGGGTTTTAACATGATTGGTAATATTTTATAATAGTCTGAATATGAATACTATAATGTGCTGTAAATCTCGTTAGAATCTCGCAGAGTTTGCGAGCTTCTTTAAGGAAAATAGGTGAAATTTGCATTATTTCGGAAAGTTTTTGAGTATTATGAGAATATATCTCACGTTAGAGCTATAAGAGGTGGATAGATGAACAAAACATGTTTTTGTTTCATGGTCTGGACTAAAACTAACAGCAGATTATTGCTCATTCATCGATAAAAATAATTGTCTTTTTCCAACTTTTTGTACTCTTACGACCGGATGTTAGCAAAACGCAACATGTTGACATTTGGCTCAATATCAATTCTTTAAAATTCAAGATGGAATTATGTAACTTTCACACCTTAGAGTCAAAGAATATACAGAAGAAGAATTTTTCGCTTGCTATCTTCTGGTAGCCGGCCGTAAAGGATTAAAGTACATTTTGTACTGATAGTACTGTACTTTAGTAAATTAATACTTAGTACCAGTACACAGTAACAATTTCTAAGTACAAGTATATTTACTTGTACTGAAAAATTTTTACTTGTACTTGAGATTTCCAAGTACAAAGTACAGAAAGTACCAAGTATTTTACTAAGTATCCTGTCTCTGATACTCACAGCTATCCCTGAGACAATACACGCATAAAAATAATCTACATATTATTCAAAGGCTTGTTCGTTTTAGAAGAAAATCGCCTTTTAACAATAATGTATAGTTTTTTTTTGTATGCGTATGTTTGTTCAGCTAGAGTTCTCAAAATTGGATTCGATGAGAAGCAACAGATGATGAGTAGAATATATTCAGTCAAGGCTTAAGTGAGTTACAACAACGAGCGTTACTTGTTAGATCTATAACCGTTTAATCATCTTTTGAATGAAAAAAAACAATTTTTATCTGATTTATTGTCGATTTTTACCAGTAAA
>JAJEKB010019434.1:0-10853 GCA_022393335.1 Macrotrachela quadricornifera
CAAACAAGAAATTTTAAACCACTAGTTAATCCACCATATAATCCTAGAAATGTTGTAAACATATATAAGACAGTATTCTTATCCATATATGTATATCGACATGTTAATGGTGCACAAATTGAAAAATAATCTGAATAGTTACTTTTATTTTCCCATATTTCAATAAATAATTCATCAATTAATGTGCCCATAGATGTTGATGATGGTGGAGTAAAACGAGTATAAATTGAATCATCAAGTGAATCTGGAACATATGAACTATTAATAAAATTAGCTAATTTTGTTAAACATGTTTGATTGTAAAAACATTCCAGTGTTGATAAACGAAGACCATAAATAGGTAGACAACCACGAACAATACCTACAAGGTAAAAATAACGTTTTTTTTACTAAGTATCATACATTCAAGAAATATGATATTACAACTTTACACATTTTATATTTTCATAAAATATCAATTGAATCATTTGGAATGAGTATTAATTAAGTATGTATCAGATTCAACTCGTAACAAAAATATCTGAGAATCAATGATAAAAAAGTAACATTAAATCATCTTTTTTCTTTCTCGTTCAGCTGTTATATTTCTCATTTATCTACTTTCTATTTCTTATAATTGAGTTACATTTTATTAAATGATGAAGAAAAGTGTATTGTTTTTTTTCTCATTTAATCTTTGACAGGCAACGAGATGAAAGAAGTTTCTTAACTTTTTTCTTAATAAAAGGATTATTCACCATTAGAATATATAATATATTTATTTATCGGAAATATTCATCAACTAAACAAATAATTTTCTATTGAAATCACATAATTACTGTGAAAAGATATGTTACCTGGTAATTTTTCTTTTTTCTTATTATTAATAAGTAAAGATTTTGCACATGTTGATGAGGTTGAACATGAACAAAAATTATCACTTTCATTGTAAAATATTGGTTTTGTTGACATAATAAAATTACGCTTTTCATTAGATAGAAAAAGATTCCAATTTGTGAAAAATAGATTATGTAATTGATTTGTATGAAGCATATCATTTATATATTTATGTGTTCGTCGAAAATCTGCTGGTGCTTGAAGAAGAAAATTATTAATAATTGAATTAATTTGAGTTTGAAAAGAATCACGTGTTAATGTTTCGATACTAACAAATTCTCGTGAAGAAAATATTTCAGTTTTTCGTTCAATAACATTTTTTGCAAGAGAACAAAATGATGATAAAAAACGAAATTGTGTACTTAAGATTTTTACATCAATATCATAATAATATTCCGAGAATTCATTAGAACCCCAAAGTAAATTAATAAAATTAGATGAAATAAAATAACTTGAACATATTTGATGATATGCAATTGGTTTAATAGAAAGAAATTTTGAATATCGAATTGCAATTTGTGAACATGGACAAGAAAATGTTGAAGAATATTTATTTTTTAATAATTCAAATGTTGATTCAGTGGGAGATGATATTGTAATTGAATGTGTATGTGAATTAAGACCAATAAAAAGTAAGATAGTAATATTTAAAATGATAAATAAAATGACATAAAATCGAGTAGATATTTGTTCACGTCGAATAAGCAATATTCGATCTATTGTTTGTGATTCGTTAGATATTGTACTTATTTGTGATTGGTTAGATATTGTACTTGTTTGTGATTTACGATAAAAATTCATTGTTAAGATCGAATGTCGAAGTTGATTGATAAAAACCAAAAATTTATGACCAATATCTGAAAAGATGAAGAAACAATATTCAAAATGGTATAGAGATCAATAAATTGTATTTACAATAGGAAATAAACCACTTTTATTACTATACTCTAGAGAAATAAAAGTGATCTATGTTTAACTGAAAATCATTATGAATCATACAGAATGAAAAAGTTGAAAATTTACTAAATTCTATAATCTTCATTTTTCAATATTTTATGAATAAAATTTTATTCTAATTATATGTTCTTCTTTTCAAAAAGTAATGCATCCATTTACATATTACTTAATGACTTGACAGATTTTATCGAACAGACGTCAGCATATTAAATCGTATACTTGAAAATTTATTCTAATTCGAAATGATCGAACTACAGATAGTGACTTTTTTGTTATGAATTATCTAGAAATCCTGAAGAATGGAATAGAGATTTTCATAAGATTAATTTAATGAATGGGTCAGAAATAGTGAAGAATCCAGTATTTTTCTAGTACCTTCATCAATTTTTGGTCTTTTAACCAACTTAATTCTTGAAAGCTATTCAATTTTATTCTCTATAAAATTATTGGATGACTTCTATGCGTAACTAAATTCTATCTATTTCTCATTATGAAAAATAAAGACTTACAAAAGCTTGTACATTCAAAATACGAAAATGGCCATGGAACAACAAAGATTTTTCAAGATTTCAACGGGATTATTAGTTTCTGAATGATTAAGTCATGGCGCACAAGAGTTTGAGAAAGCAGTTCTATCAATTTATCCAAACCATCTGATTGCTCAAGAACAACTCGAATGGAAAAAGCAGTTCAAAAAAATGAGAACACGATTAAATCGACGAAAGTTAGTGTCTTCTCGGAAACTAGCTCATGTATTAGATATTTCTCGAACCAGTGTTCGAAGAATACTCAAGAATGTTCTGAAACTTCGAGCTCATAAAATGTAAAGTAAACCAATATCCATCAATGAGCATAGAAAACAAAAGACTTCAATTTGGTGATTGGATACGAACAAACTTCAAAAAGGAAAACACGATGAAATTTCTGTTTTTCGATAAGAAGATATTTGACATCGATGGAGTTTAGAACTCTCAAAAAGATCGACTATGAGTGATTAATCGTGCAGAGCCGATTTCAACGCTAGTATCTGGCAAAAATGTAAATTTCCACAAAAAGTAATGGTTTGCCTTGGAGTTTGTTCTAAAAGTGTATCAACTTTGTTGATTTTCGAGAATGTCACAGTCAATCATGTTCGTTATATTAAAAAAGTGCTTTCAGTCACCCCTCAAATATGACAATAACATGTTTGGGAACGACTGGATCTTCCAACAAAATGACGCAAAGCCTTATATCCAAACAGAAAGTAGTACAATACTTTTTCAGATATCTTCAACTCAATACATTGACTAGGGCTTACATTTCTATCATATTTCGATATTCTATCAGCTATGATTTATATAACCGAATAATGATAGAGAGAAGAAAATTAATGGTTTATACAAAACGATATTTTATGATTTAAAAATCAGGTTATTTTTATACACTAGAAAAGTGAATTCAGAATAAATGCGTATTTAAATGAAGAATTCATAATTATTTTAAACATAACAGTGACAACTATATAGGGTACTGAATTAATTTAACATTATCTATAGGACATTCTCGATGAAAATCATATTAATAATATTTATACCAATGTTGATATTTTAGTTTCTACATAGTTTCATTTTGAATTCGATCTCCTATTGAATATTCTATAACTTAACTTTCGATACATATCGATATCCGTTTGCATATAATAACTGATTGACTATTAAAGTTTGATGGAACATTGTGATATACAAACTTTAAATTTCTAAGAATATTTCATTTGCACATGCTCTATAAAAAGTTAAGATTTCATATAGAAAAATTACTACTTTCTGTGTTCATAATTTGATCATTTTGAATTGTAGATTGAAAGTTCAATTATAGGATCTGATATACTAATGTGTCTTCTACAAAACTCATTCGGTCAGAAAATCCAAAAATTTCCTTTAAAAGATTTTTCTATAGACTGAGCTTGAATTAGTATTGCTAATCATAAGCTATTTCCATAACTCAGGAAAAATGTTTACCAGATCAATCAAATTTTATTAGTGATATGTGAGTGAATGCGTTAGATTTGAAAAACAAGAATATATAATTAGCATTAGAGTTTTGCCAATAGAATATTACAGAAATAAAGATTAAAGAATTTGGTTAATTTTTTTCTTTTTTCATTATATATGAATTATAATAATATCCAATTAAATTTGTATCATCTATATTTCTCGAAAGTTATGATAGTAAAAGCGAATTATTTTCCACTGTAAATACAATTTTTCGATCTCTAGGAGATAGAATAGTTTTCTTTTGTTTTAAAGAATTTTTGTATAGTCACGTGTAAGATTTTCTGGCATGGTTCAAATGAAATTTTCTGTTACAATTACAAACTAAAAGTAGTGTATATAATCTTACTTGTTTCTATAAAGACTTGTCTTTGAACTCGCTGCTGACGCCTGCAACAAAATTTATACATTCTTCGAAATAGTTTCACAATAGGTGGAATGAATATTCGCAGTGCAACAGAGACACCACCGATTATACCAAGCATAGTTGCAATAATATAAGCTCTATTAAAGCGTTCTTCATAAGTATAAGTACATTCATTTGGTGTACACTGTTTATAATATGAAGTAAAATCAGTAAAATTTGTCCAATCTTCAATAAATAATTCAGAAACAATCTTATCAACTGTAGTATATGGTGAAAAACGGCTATTAATTGTTGAATTAAGTGGAGTAATATTAATAAATTGTGAACTTATTGTAGCTGTAGACAAATTAAATGTATACCATTCTATAAGCATTTGAATACATGAAATATTATAAAAACACTGAAATGATGATGCAAGAAGTGAATCAACTGGTAAACAACTTAGAACTAAACCAGGTATAATTTTCTTTGGTTTAAATGGATATACATAGCAAGATGGCGTTGTACAATAAAAGCCCATAGGGCGTGTGCAAGAAACATTTGTACTACATGAACAATTGTCATCCCAATCGGTTTTTGCTACAAAGCGATATGATGTGTCATCATTATTTAACGTTTTCTGCAGAGCAGCATTACTGGAAGTTCGAACAATAAATTGATTAAGCTGAATTGAAGCATGAACAAGTTTGAATAGATCGAGAAAAGAACCTAATGTCTTAAATAATTAAAAGACGTTAATAGATAAAACAGATCGACTTATTATAAAAATAAAAATATCCTTTTTTTTATCAGATACCTGATGTTGAAATTGCTGAATAAGTATCGATGTTTGTATAGTAAATGTGTCACGCGGCAATACTTTAGCACTAGCAAATTGCATTTCATTGAATATAATAAGTTCATTTGTTACTGTCTCATTAGACATCATGCATAATGTTTGAAGTATTACAAATAACCTACGGCTTGCAATACGAAAATCCAAGGCATAAACAGTATTATTTCTCGGAAGAAAATAACGAAGCCATTTATCATCTTTGATAAAATCACTTGAACAGACTTGATGATAACGTGGTTTTAGATTAATAATTGATGAATATGACATCGAAAGACGAGTACATGGACATACAAGTCTTGATGAATATTTGATATATAATCGATCATATTCGGTTAGTGATGGTTGACGCACTGTAATACTTTGAATTTGAATAGAGGTTGATGCATAAAAAAATAAAATAATTATTCCAGTAAGGAGTGATAATACATAAAGACGTGTTGAATATATTCCATCATTTATATCAGATGACAATGGAAACATATTCAACGTACTTATTTGCAAATAAAAAAGACGCACATGAGACACAAGATAATCTTTCAAACCTATAAAAGAAAGTTTAGAATAAAATCGCTTAACCAACTAAATACTTACTTTGGTGTGAGTTTATTTGAGTTACTGTTATTATTTGATCATTTCTATTCCGATAACATTTTATATTTTGAAGTCGTCGTATAATAATCACTATAAATGGTGTAGAAAAAATTAAAATTACTCTTAAACCACCAAAAAGACTAATAACAGTAGCAATAGCATAGAGTAGATTAAATCGTCGATTGTATGAATACGTACATATATGTGGAGAACAAGCTTGATAATAATTAGTAAAATTAATTTTTCCATTCCATGATTCAATGAATAATTGATCGAATAGATCACTCACTTGTGTATCTGGTTCAAAATGAGTTGGTAAGAGTGGTAAGACTAATGAAAATCCATTGATGAATTTTTGAATTTGATTAATACATGATTGATTATAAAAACATTCAAGTGTTGATTGAAATAATGAAATATATGGTAAACATCCAACCTTTAAACCAGGTATAGTTAATATCAATGATGGATCAATAATTGAATCTCCAAAATTAGTCAAATCGTTGATTCCTTCTCGTTCTGTTGAATTGTAAATACCAGTTTGATGTACACAAGAAATGTTTGTTGAACAATAGCAGGTAGTATTCGAAGTTTTATATTTAGCCTCAAGCCACGAAAAAAATCCAGCTCCTGGTACGCATTGAATAAAATAGTTTGTTTGCAATCCTGACAATATTCCATTTTGAAAGATAGAAAACAAAAGAAAGTCACTTATATGTTTAGTATTAGCAATAGTAGTTGTTTTTAATTGTTCTAGAAGTATTGCTATTTGAGTATGAAATATCTCATATGATAAAACTTGATAACTAATCATATTTTGAGAATTAAATTCTTCTAATGCATCTAATACGTTTTGTTTTACTGTTCGACAAAGTAAATCAAGTATTTGAAAATGAGATGCAACCATAACACGATAATCTAATGCCCAATAATCACTTATTTTATAATCAAATAAAGATAAAATAAACGTTTGATTAATAAATTGACTTGTACATATTGGATGATATTGTGGATTAAATGAAATAAATTGATTTTGACGAATTGAATCATGTTTACATAAACATGAAAGTGTGTCAGAATATTTAAAAGAAAGTTGTTCGAAAATAATTTGAGATGGTGATTGTATAATTACAGTATGAGTTTGATTGATAAAAAAAATAGAAACAATAATTATAAGAAGAAAGTTGGATAGTAATAGGAGAAATATTCTTGTGGCAAATAATTGATCCATAAGAGATAATTCTTGTTTACTATCAAAAAGATTCATCCTTTTGATAACATCACACAATCGTTTGTATTTACTAACTTCATCATGAGATGTTGTTTCTGTCATTTTTGAAACTAAGTAATAGTTTACTTAATTTACACTAATAAGAAAAGCTAGTGAAGAAGTTAAGAAACAAAAGTGTTTTTTAATAAAATGAAAAAGTAAAAAATAATCTAATATTGCACTTATTTTTTATTTCATTGGTAGCCATCTGCTAGTGTGATAGAAGTTATGCCCTATTATTTGAATGACTATATAATGAAAATGGTGTGAGTTTTCTTTAAATTAAATATACTTTTGCGCATTTTGTATAAAGTTTTGTATGACGTATTATTTTGTTTATGACAAGAAAAGGTACTAATATCAGACAAAAGTTGAATATTTAATAATATTTGATGTGAAATTATTGAAAAAATATTTCAAAATAAAATCAAACGATTTTCTTTGAATTATTATAGTGGAATATTTTAATAAATATGTTTATTATTGCATTGTGATATTTTATCTCGATCATGACTTACACTTTTGAACATTTTAATATTTTATTTATTAAAATTTTAAATTATTAAATTTAATGTATTAAAAGAACAGTAGATTGAATATATGAGAAACGGCATCTTATTGTAGTGTACATCTTTATCAATTATTTTGATAAAGAAAATTGTCGTGAAATAGTTTTTGGACGTAGTTTGAATGATTCATATGATAAATTGCAGAGGATCAGTTATAGTGCAATTGTAAAGGTGAAACTAGATTGTAATAACGACGAATAATAATAAGAGAATGTTGAAGCAATGATTTGTTGAGATTGAAATATAATTCTTTATAATCTATTGTAGTTTTCTACATGTAATTTCAATCCTATTTATTCTTTCACTTTTTATTTTATCGAATTTTTCAATTTTTAATTATATAATTGATGATTTTTTAACTATAAAAAAAAACAAATATTAATTTATAAAGTATAACAACTATTCTATCCTAATCTCATGTTTGCAGTTCATTGAGTTATAATACATAGTTTGAAAAAAACTATTGCTAACGTTGAATGACAGTACATTCATATCACTGTTACTTTATTCTCAATTCACAACTTAAATAGAAATTTTTGATATCGTATATGAGTATTTATTATTAAAGCTTAACTATAATATATGAGCAGATGTAGGAACAAATTTATTCATATATCAAACATGTCATTACAGTCTGAATTACAATTTCATAAATTAATGTGCATTTACTAATAGATAAATACCAATGGAGATGAGAAACGTTGAATTTCACAATTCAATATCGTTTCGATTTTTTGAACATCTTATTTGAAATTAAAAGAAAAATGTTATTATGTAACAAACAAACATATGTATATGCGCCAGTTTTTCTTGATCTTTAAAATTTGTTTTGACTTTCGTTGCTTTTCATTTCTTGTAATAATACAAGCGTTTTAAATGCTTTTTTAAAAATAATATTCTTTTATGTTCCTTACAACAATAACTACGATTCAAAAGTTGGCGATTCAAGAAAATCAAGTAATTCTAGAAATTTCCTTGAATTCTTTGAAATCCAATTGTAATGTAAACTTATGAGTCAGTATTTTATGTATCTTTCTTGAATTTCTGGAGTTCCTTAAATTGGCAGTTTGTGGATTGTGCTTATATCTCGTTTTTTAAAGCTTTGCTGCATTGAATATAATTTTCAGCAGATGTTAAAAATGATTGCGAACAAGTGAAATATGTAAATCCATCATTTTTAGCAAATGTAAGACATTAATACCAACGTTAGAAAAGTATAAGAATCAAGAAAATTTATTTTTCTTACAACTGGAAATGTCTGTCGTTCATTTAAATGAATTAGTTAATAAATATAAATTAGATATTATTGTGAAAGAAATTCAGATGCAAGTTTTCGAATTGTTAGTAAAAACTTCTTAGTTCAATGTTTGGTGGACGATATAAAGAAATTGGTTTTTTTGTATCAATTTATTTCGATGCGATTAAGAAGAAAAACGCTGAATATAATCATAACAATCATTGACAATAATTAGCGATAGTATAGATGAAATATAATATTGCTCGAATTATTTAAAAGAGCATTCCCACTAACGCCGTAGATTGATAGAGATGTAATAGGACCAATACGATATTGGGGTGTTGGTATTGCTATACATTTGATCATCATAAATCGGGAAACAACCTATAGGTTGATGTTCCTTGAGTGTGATAACCTTCACTCATGTTTTATACAAAAATCTTTAGTTTTTTGAAATAAGCGTTCTTTATGAGTAAGGAAATAAGTTTTCATTTTTTTTAGGTCGGATCATGCTTATTTTGAGAAAATAATGATTTCTTATAAAACAGAACTACAAATTATCGAGATCCAGGAATCTGAATCTATAGACGGTTTCTCAGTTTTTCAGTCGAATCGTCTCAATTTGTGATGATCAGACGTACGACAATATCAATACTAATATCAATACCGACTAATGTCGTATAGTATCAACATTGGCATTCTTACATTCCTAGTGATTATCATTCTGTTTAATATTGAGAACTTAAAATACGATCAAAAATGATTCAAATATATTATCTTGTCGTGAAATAACTGAAAGTAATCAAAAAGAATCTATCGAAACTTCAGCTTTGTTCCTCTAGATACAATACTATTAATAGAAAAACGTATCTGTCTATTTTTGAAGCCGTCTGTTTTACAGAGGTAAAAACTTTGTAAGAATTAATTGATCATATTTCCAAAAAATGAAATTCTCCCTTTTATATCAATGATATAAAATAACTTCTGAATAATCATTTTCCTAGTGATGTTTGCGACGAAATACGTCAATCTGTTAAAGTCTACATTCATCACATTTAATGTCTCTCGACGATTTTTTTTGACCGACATATAAAAGCCAACATTTAGAAAATTTTCATCAATGGTTTCATTGAATTAAAAATGAAAGTTGGTAGCGGAATGAAGTTAATTTCTGAAAAAATGATATAATGTTTTTTTAAATGTATGTTTAAAAATGATGAATTTATGTATTTCAATTGACAGCGATCTTTGACAGCAACCATTGTAAAACAATTTATAGGAAATAAGATTTTAAAGAAGATAAAATCGTATTATAAAAACAGAACAATTAAATGGCTCGAATTGTCTGAGAAATATTTACATTTACTTTTCTAACGAACTTTTGGAACTCTTTGTGATATAAATTCATTTAGAATTCACTTAAAGCATACCTATGTATATTTGACTGAAAGACGAGTACTTATCTGTACACTACAGAGAATAAATGAAATATAACTGAACTGACAAGGTCTAGAAGAATAGCAATGTGATATATATAGTATGTGACTCTAAACTAGGTTATTGACATTGAGCTAAGAGAAAAAAACTCTAAACGTTATGGCATCAAATTGTATTGCATATAATTTTAATTCATAAATTACAATTAAAAAAGGATTCTTCCCGACAAGGAAGTGTGCTGTCCAGACCCGTTAGTTTTCTTTGGAAAGTGGATTATTCCATGCAATATTATTGATGACTGAGAATTATCCACTACTTTTCAATTGATTATATTCTTATAGCACCGACATGTCGTAGAAACAGTTCTGCAATATTTCTTAGAAAATACTCTTTGAAAAATATTTGCTGAACTATTATCGAATAAAATTTACCTTCTTTTTAAACTTAATAATAACTCATTGATCCACAATGTTCAATGCCAAATAACGTGTAATATTTGCATCGTTCTTCTTAGTTATTCAAACATTATAGAAATTAATTTTGAATATCAAATCTACTGATTTTAAATAATGAACACATTAAATTTGCATCAATGTTAAATGTTTGATTACTATTATAATATACTTTATTGATGGACTAAAAATAGGCAGCGTGGCCGAGCGGTCTAAGGCGCCGGTTTAAGGC